>MDKH01014392.1:0-67410 GCA_005239495.1 Nicotiana undulata
CCCAAAATCCTATTTTTCTACTGTTTTTCATGGATTAAAGGCTGGGATTATGGTCTATAATCATCCATAATTGAGTTTTAGTTACTAGAACTCTTACCTCAATGAAGAACAAGGGTTTTCCTCTTAAAAATCGTCCCCAAGAGCTCTTTTCCGTACAACAATAGTGTAAAAAGGGGTTTAAGTCGTGGAGGGTTTAATTTAAATATGCCCAGTGATTCCTTCACCGCGATCGTAGCCTTGCCCCTGCGATCGCATAGTGTTACGTCATTTGACTTCCGCGATCGCAGCCTTAAGCACGCGATCGCACTTCACCCTCACACAACCTCACGCGATCGCAACCGTGCCCACGCGATCGCGATGCACCATCAGCTACTCCCTCACGCGCTCAAATTACTCTACGCGATCGCGAACTCCACTACGCGATCGCACTACACACCCTGCTCAACTCACGCGATCGCGACCTCCTCCATGCGATCACGATAGATAAAAATCTGCCATTCCCCAGCTAACCCTACGCGATCGCAACTATCCTCCCGCGATCGCGTAGAAGGAAACCAGCAACAGAAATTGCAGTAGCAACAACATATCTTCTAAGGCCGAACACACTCCGTTTACCATCTGAAACACACCCGAGGCCCTCGGGACCCCAACCAAACTTAGAAACATATTCCATAACATCATTCAAACTTAGTTTCACTCTCAAAACACCAAAACTAACATCCAAACTCCAATTTTGCATCGGATTCAAGCCTAAGAACTTTGATATTTCTAAAATTCACCAATGATGCCGAAACTATCCAAATCAACTCCGATTGACCTGAAATTTTGCAGACAAGTCCAAAGCAAAATTACAAACCTGTTCCAACTTTTCGGAATTCCATTTTGACTCCGATAGCCTATTTTCCACTGCCGTTTGGAATCGCCAAAAACTAACTTTCACCAATTCAAGCCTAATTCTACACCGGACATCACAAAATTATTATGAACACACTCCTAAGTCCCAAATCACCTAACGAAGCTATCCGAGCCATAAAATCTGCATTCCAAGGTCGTTTGCCAATAAGTCAACTCTCAGTTTACTTTTCTCACTCCAAGACTTGTTTTAAAGACTGAATGACTAAACTCTCACTGCAACCATTCTGATTTCAAGCCTACCAACTCTAACACATCAATTATAGTATAACCAATCTAGAGCAAGTCAATCACAACAATAATAATGCAAATTCTACGGAACGACCGACCGGGTCGTTACAATTTCACTCTGCACTTCCTATGCAGATTTTGGAGCTGGTCCGAGCTGATCTAGAGGTTGGTTGTAGGATCCATATGCTGGGAGACCCAAGGTAGACCTGTCGGCATTCACAGGCCCTGGCGTCCCCTTCTATACCTCATATTTTTACTGTTTCTTTATTTCGAAAACAGTTGTATTCCTTTCAAACTTTTACTCGTAGTAAATTCTAGAATGTTCGTGAATTGTGACTCCAGATTCTGGGTAGTAGTACATATTATGAAGTTGTTATATAAAATTTCATGCTTATTTTGACGCGTTCTTGCTTATTTGGTGTTAATTACTGAAATATAAAAGAATTGGTTAATAAATCTCTAACGTTGGCTTGCCTAGCAAGTGTAATGTTAGGCACTATCACGGTCCTTACTGTGTGAATTCCGGGTCGTGGCAAGTTGGTATCAGAGCAATAGGTTGCCTAGGTCTCACAATTCACGAGCAAGCTTAGTAGAGTCTGGGGGATCGGTACAGAGACGCCTGTACTTATCTTCTAGAGGCTATGAAGTTTAGGAACAAATTTTCGCTTATATTCTTCTTTGTTGTGCAATTTTGTTTTCTCAAGACTGATTGAACTATTATACTCTTGTTCTCTTGCACATGGGGAGATCATGTACCGCTTCTTCAGCTAAGCAGCAGCCATAGCCTCCAGTGTCAGCTCCTACGAGGGGCAAAGGTCGAGGCCGAGGCCGTGCTAGAACCCAAGGCAGGGGTAGGGCTTAGCCCGAAGCCCGAATAGCAGCCCCAACCGTGGAGCCTTAGGTAGAGTTTGATGAGAAGGTTCTAGCCCAGGCTGTTCCTACCGGGATAGCTCAGGTTCTGGAGGTGTTCATTGCCACTCCAGTGCTTTAGGACGCTTTGGTCCATTTGATGGGCCTTATGGAGAGTGTGTCCTAGGCTGGCGCATTTCCCACGGCACCAGCCATCTCTCAGGCTGGAGGAGGAGCCCAAACTCCAACAGCTCATCCAGTCGGAGTAGTTCAGCCGGTTGTTGTAGCACATATTGGTGATGGGTCATCTATGTCTTTTAAGGCTTTGTAAAGATTGGACAGGTTTACCAAGCTCTTCTCGGTTCATTTTAGTGGTGCTGCTTCAGAGGATCCCCAGGAGTATCTTGACATCTGTCATGAGGAGCTTCGGAACATGGGTATAGTGGAGACTAATAGGGTCGACTTTGTTGCATTTCAAATGACTGGTTCCGCCAAGAAATGGTGGAGAGATTATTTGTTGACCACACCAGCTGGATTGCCTGCTCTTACTTGGGACCAGTTCTCTCAACTCTTCCTAGGGAAATTTATTCCTATCACCTTGAGAGAAGAGCACTGCCGTCAGTTCGAACGTCTCCAGGAAGGCAGTATGAGACCCGTTTTGTAGATTTGGCCCGTCATGTTCTTCTTTTGATTCCCGTCGAGAGAGAGAGAGAGAGAGAGAGAGAGAGAGAGAGAGAGAGAGAAAGAGAGATAGAGAGAGAGAGAGAGAGAGAGAGAGAGAGAGAGAGGGTGAATAGGTTTATTGGCGGACTTGCTCAGCCTATCAGATTGTAGATGGCTAAGGATACTACAAGTGAAATTTCTTTTCAGGCGGCTGCCAATGTCGCCAAGCGAGTCGAGATGGTTCTAGCATTGGGAGGTTAGGGTTCTGACAAGAGACCTTGTCATTCAGATGGATTCAGCGGCGCCTCATCTGGAGGCGGGGGTATTTTTGGTAGAGGCCACCCTCCCAGACCATTCCATTCAGTGCTTAAGGCATCCCATAGTGGTTTAGAGAGTTGTGGTCCTTATGTGCCTCCTTTAGGAAAGCCAACCTACAGTGCACCACCTGCTCCTATCAGTGCACCTCCTATTAAGAGTTATTACCGTGCCCATTCGGGTCAGTCTCAATTTCCACATCCACAGTATCAAGAAGGATGTTTCGGGTGTGGTGGTTATGGGCATATCAGGAGGACATGTCCGAGATTAATAGGTGTTCTGCCACAACATCAGGGTTCGCGTGCCATGGTTACGGCACTAGTTGTTGCACCACATGCTTAGCCAGCCAAAGGCAGGGGCAGGCAGCCTGAGATAGGGGCCAAAATATTAGAGGTGGAGGTTAGGCCGTTAGAGGTGGATGCCAGCCAGCTAGAGACCATTCTAGGGACATGGTTTAGAGTGGTTGGGCTCAGCCTCGATGTTGTTCTTTTCCAGCCAAGCCTGAGGCTGAGTCATCCAATGTTGTTATTACAGGTATTATTTCAGCTTGCAGTATAGATGCTTCAGTTCCATTTGATCTATGTGATGACCCAAAAGTTCATCCCGTGTATTTCTAGCCAATTCTGTGATTTGAGGTCATGAAAACCTCCTTCTATCTCACCTCGATTTGCATGCACATCCAGCGCGTGTAGTCGGGAAGCCTTTATATGAAAAACTGAAGAAAATGATAATTTTGTGTTGAAATTTGCATTGAGTTGACTTTGGTCAACATTTTTGGTAAACGAACCCGGACCCATGATGTGACGGTCCCGTAGGGTCCGTAGGAAAATATGGGACTTGAGGGTATGCCTGGAATCGAATTCCGAGGTTTCAAGTCCGAGAAATGAATTTTTGAAAAAATTGTTTTCTAAAAATATAAAGGATTTTTGAAAGCTTAATTATATGTGAAATCTGTGGTATGGGGCCTGTATTATCGTTCCGGAGCCCTGTACATGTTTGATATAATATTTATGTCATGTCTATGAAGTTTGGTAAGAAACGGAAATCATTTGATATGATTCGGAACCGTAAATGCAAAGTTTGATGTTTAAGAAGTTTTGGAAATTTTCATTGATTTTGGGGTTAAATTTGTTGTTTAAGATGTTATTTTTGCGATTTATCGCACAAGTAAGTTCGTAGGATATTTTTGAGGTTGTGTGCATATTTGGTTTGGAGCCCCGAGGGCTCTGGTGAGTTTCGAGTAGGTTTCGGGGTGTTTGAACTTGGAAAATCACTGCTGGTGCACCAGTTCTGGTGTGGTCGCACCTGCGAGCCTAGGGCCACAGGTGCGAGACTGCAGGCGCGCTTCTTTGTTCGCAGATGCGGTCCCCTCGTATATGCGGACCTTCTTCCGCAGAAACGGTTCCGCAGGAGCGAATAACCTTCCACAGGTGCAGCCCCCCTATGGGCCTGTCCATTTCTGCAGGTGCCATCGCGTTCTCGCACCTGCGATAGCGCAGGTGCGACCCATAAACCGCAGGTGCGAGAGTCAGACATTGATGTTTTTTAAAAAACAAACTTCAATCGTTTCTTTCTCAATTATTCATAAAAAAATTAGAAGGCCTGGGGTGATTTTCTCTAGAGAATTTCTTCCCAAATCGTAGGTAAGTGTTCATTAACTTATTTCTTTCCCCTTTCTAATGTTTTTCATGAACTATCTTCAAGAATCCTAAGGTATTAATGGTAGAAAATTGGGGATTTGGGTAGAGTTAGGTCTTTTGATTAAATGGGCTTTAGACCTCGTTTTGGGGTCGAATTTCGAAACTAATTACATATTCGGGCTCGTGGGTAAATGAGTCATCGGGTTATGGTCCAAACCTCGTGTTTTGACCAAACAGGTCCGGGGTCGATTTTTGGATTTTTGGGAAGAATATTATAAAGTCTATAATTAAGCATTGGAATTGAATTATTTAGCGTTTATTGATGTTATTGAGTAAATTATGTTTAGATACAATTGATTTGGAGTCGAGTTCAAAAGGAAAGGCGGTGATTGATGCGTGATTTTGGTCGTGGAAGTCGAGGTAAGTGTTTGGCCTAACCTTAGCTATAGGGAATAGGTGTTGAGTCTTGTTTGCTATGTGATTATACCATGTTCAATGTATAGGTGAGGTGACGAGTACCTATATGTTTTTGTCAAGCATGGCCGTGAGTCGGTTATTACGAATTAGCTTATTTTCGTTGATATTTACTGTATTATGGATTAAATTTCAATTTGATGGTTAATCGTTTGATGGAAATTATTGGTTGTGAATATTGTTGAGTATTTTTTCGGTTGAGGAATATTTTTTTAAGTTATACACTTGGGTGAGATTGGTTATAGCTGTGTCCCTTGCCGGGACGGTATTATTTCTGTTGTTATTCCCTTGCCGGGATATTGTGATTTATAGTTCTTATTGTTGATTTCCTTGCCAAGATGTTGTTCTTGTTATTGTTTGGGTGAGGAAGAGTGTAAAGCACGAGGGATCATTCCATGCCATGTTATGATATTATAGCACGAGGGGTCATTCCGTTCCAAGTTATGATGCTTTAGCACGAGTGGTCATTCCGTTCCATGTTATGATGTTTTAGCACGAGGGATCATTCTGTGCCATGTTATGATATTATAGCACGAGTGGTCATTCTGTGCCATGTTATGATGCTTTAGCATGAGGAGTCATTCTGTGCCATGTTATGATGTTTTAGCACGAGGGGTTATTCCGTGCCATGTTATGATATTATAGCACGAGGGGTCATTCCCTGTCGTTTCTACTTACTTGTTTGGTGAGGATGAGAGTAAAGCACGAAGGCTGATGTCGTGCACTTATTTGCTCTGTGTTTTTAATTCCGGTAGTTAGTTTGATATTTAAACTGTTGCCTTGTTCTGTTATTTCAGTTAATTGTTATCCCTTTTCCCCAGCATATTTTCCCCTATTTTTGTACTCAACGGTCTACTTCCTGTCGTTATTTCTTGTATACATTATTAAATTGCACAGGTTGTATTATTTTTCGTGTCCTAGCCTCGTCACTACTTTGCCGAGGTTAGGCTCGGCACTTACTCAGTACATGGGGTCGGTTGTACTGATACTACACTTGCACACTTTTTGTTGTGCAGATCCCGATACAGGACCCTGTGGACAGTGAGCTAGGAGGCTTCCTTCAGTCCACTCGGAGACACTGAGGTAGTCTTGCATGCGTCTGCAGGCCTTGGCGTCCCCTTCTACTCCCGTTATTTCTGTTTTTAGTCTTTCATAAATAGATGTATTATTTCTTCGGACCTTTATATGTATTAATCATAGATAGTCTGTGACATGGTGACTCCAAAGATCTGGGTGTGGTTATTTTTAGAATTTGTAAAATTTGTAGATTTAGTTATGTATTTCTTTTATTCGTTCTCATTTTATGCTTTTAATTTATGGAAAAAGTCGTATTTCACTTGTTCTCACTTAATAATAAAGGTTTTAATAAATTTTATTAATCACGTTGGCTTGTCTAGCGGGTTCAAAGTTAGATGCCATCACGGTCCCGATGGTGGGAATTTTGGGTCGTGACAAGTTGGTATCAGAGCACTAGGTTGCCTAGGTCTCACAAGTCACGGACAAGCTTGGTAGAGTCTGAGGGATCGGTACGGAGACGTCTGTACTTATCCCCAGAGACTGCAAAGTTAGGAATACTTCACATCTATTCTTCTCTATCGTGCGATTTGAATTATAAATACTAACTGAGTTTCTATTCTATTCTCTCGTAGATGGCGAGAACACGTGATTCCTCATCTACCAATATGTAGCCTGATCCTCTAGTTGCAGCTCCTATGAAGGGCCGAGGCCGTACTAGAGGTCGAGGCAGGGGCAGGGCTCAGCCCAGAGCAGCAGCCCCAGTGGAGGATCCTCAGGTAGAGTTTGCCGATGAGGGTCCTGCTCAGACAGTTCCGGTTGGACCAGCTCAGGTCCCAGAGGAGTTCATTGCCACCCCGGTACTTCAGGACGCTGTGGTCAGCTTGGTGGATCTTATGGAGAGCGTGGCTCAGGCCGGTCTACTTCCTACAACACCGGCCATCTCTCATGCGGGGGGAGGGGCCCAGACTCCTGCCACCCGCACACCAGAGCAGTTAGTTTCTTAGTTCCAGACTCCAGCACCTCAGACAGCAGGAGTAGCTCAGCCGGGTATTGTGGCACAGGTCGTTGAGGGAGCAGCTATGTCTGCTGATGCCTTATGGAGATTGGATCGGTTCACCAAGCTATTTCCCACTACTTTCACTGGTACACCATCACAGGACCCCCAGGATTTCTTGGACAGTTGCTATGAGGTTCTTCGGAACATAGGGCTCGTAGAGACCAATGGGGTCGATTTTGCTACTTTCCATCTTTCTGGTCCCGCCAAGACTTGGTGGAGGGATTATTGCTTGACCAGACCAGCTGGATCTTCGTCCTTGTCTTGGGCTCAGTTCTCCGAGTTTTTCTTGGAGAAGTTTCTACCAGTTACCCAGAGAGAGGATCTTCGGAGGCAGTTTGAGCGTCTCCAGCAGGGCTTTATGAAAGTTACACAGTATGAGACCTGATTCATCACTTTGGACAGACATGCTATCATGATACTCCCCACTGATAAAGAGAGAGTGAGGAGGTTTATTGATGGGCTAGCTCAGCCGATTAGACTACAGATGGCCAGGGAGACAGGTACTGATATTTCATTTCAGGAGGCGGCCAATGTGGCCAGGCGGATTGAGATGGTCTTATTACAGGGCATTGGTCAGGGGTTTGACAAGAGGCCTCGTCATTTTGGCCGATTCAGCGGTGCCTCATTCGGAGGCAGAGATTTTTTTGGCAAAGGTCATCCTCCCGACCATTCCAGTCAGCACTCCAGGTACCGGCAGTGCACCACCAGCTCCTATCAGTGCACCGCCGCTTCAGAGCTTCCAGAGTGGTTATTTTGGTCGACCGGGACAATTTCAGGGCCAGCAGTGTCAGCAGCAGAGATCTTGTTACTCTTGCAGTGGTAAGGGGCACATTTCCATGTTTTGCCCCAAAGTTGTAGTGGTTATTAGCATCACAGTTCCCGTGCTATGATTCCTGCACCAGGTGCACCCCCACCTCCTCAACCAGCTAGGGGTGGAGGTCGAGGTTCCAGAGGTGGAGGCCAGACAGTTAGAGGTGGAGGGCAGGCTATGAGAGGTAGAGGTCTTCCCGCAGTAGGTCGACCCAGGGATGTTCAGATTGGTGGGGCTCAGCCCCGATGCTATGCTATTCCCGCCAGAACTGAGATTGAGGCCTCTGATGTAGTGATTACATGTACGGTTTCAGTTTGCAGTAGAGATGCGTCGATTTTGTTTGATCCGGGGTGTACATAACTCATACGTGTCTTCATATTTTTCTCCTTATCTAATTATGCCCCGTGATTCCCTGAGTACTCCGGTATATGTGTCTACACATACCGCATATTTTGTAGCTAATTTCGTGTTTCGAAGTCATGAAAACCTCCTTCTATCTCACCTTGATTTACGTGCGCAGCACGAGCATGTAGCCGGGAAGCTTTTATGTGAAAAACTGAAGAAAATGATAATTTTGTGTTGAAATTTGCATTGAGTTGACTTTGGACAACATTTTTGGTAAACAGACCCGGACCCGTGATCTGACGGTCTCGGAGGGTCCGTAGCAAAATATGGGACTTAGGCGTATGCCCGAAATCGAATTCCGAGGTCCCAAGTCCGAGAAATGAATTTTTAAAAGAAATTTTTTTCTGAAAATATAAAGGATTTTTGAAAGCTTAATTATATGTGAAATATGTGGTATCGGGCCCGTATTATGGTTCCGGAGCCCGGTACAGGTTTGATATAATATGTATGTCTTGTCTGTGAAGTTTGGTAAGAAACGAAAATCATTTGATGTTATTCGGAACCATAAATGGAAAGTTTGATGTTTAAGAAGTTTTGGAAGTTTTCATGGATTTTGGGGTTAAATTCGTTGTTTAAGATGTTATTTTGGCGATTTGATCACACGAGTAAGTCTGTAGGATGTTTTTGAGGTTGTGTGCATATTTGGTTTGGAGCCCCGAGGGCTCGGGTAGGTTTCGGGGTGTTTGAACTTGGAAAATCACTGTTGGTGCACCAGTTCTGGTGTGCGCGCACCTGCGAGCCTAGAGCCGCAGGTGCGAGACCGCTGGCGTGCTTCTTTGTTCACAGGTGCGGTCCCCTCGCATATGCGGACCTTCTTCCGCAAAAACGGTTCCGCACGAGCGGATAACCTTCCACAGGTGCAGCCCCCTTGTGGGACTGTCCATTTCCACATGTGCGATCGCGTTCTCCCACCTGCGATAGCGCAGGTGCAAGAGTCGGGCAGTGATGGTTTTTAAAAACAAACTTCAGTCATTTCTTTCTCAAATTTTCATAAAAAATAGAAGGCCTAGGGCTATTTTCTCAAGAGATTTTCTTTCCAAATCGTAGGTAAGTGTTCACTAACTGATTTCCTTCAACTTCCTAATGTTTTTCTTCAACTATCTTCAAGAATCCTAGGGTTTTAATGGTAGAAAATAGGGGATTTGGGTAGAGTTAGGGCTTTTGATTAATTGGGGTTTAGACCTTGTTTTGGGGTCCAATTTCGAAACTAATTACATATTCAGGCTCGTGGGTAAATGGGTGATCGGTTTTTGGTCCGAACCTCGTGTTTTGACCAAACGGGCCCGGAGTCGATTTTTGGATTTTTGGGAAGAATGTTAGAAAGTCTATAATTAAGCATTGGAATTGAATTATTTAGCGTTTATTGATGTTATTGAGTCAATTATGTTTAGATACAATTGATTTGGAGTCGAGTTCAAAAGGAAAATCGGTGATTGAGGCGTAATTTTGGTCGTGGAAGTCGAGGTAGGTGTTTGTCCTAACCTTAGCTTGAGTGAATAAGTGTTGAGTCTCTTTTGCTACGTGATTATACCATGTTCAATGTATAGGTGTGGTGACGAGTACCTATATGTTGTTGTCAAGCATGCTCGTGAGTCGGTTATTATGAATTAGTTGATTTTCATTTATATTTACTGTATTATTGATTAAATTTCAATTTGGTGGTTAATCGTTTGATGGAAATTATTGGTTATGAATAATGTTGAGTATTTGTTCGGTGTAGGAATATTTTTGTAAGTTATACACTTGGGTGAGATTGGTTATAGCTGTGTCCCTTGCCGGGACAGTATTATTTCTGTTGTTATTCCCTTGCCGGGATATTGTGATTTATAGTTCTTATTGTTGATTTCCTTGCCAAGATGTTGTTCTTGTTATTGTTTGGGTGAGGAAGAGTGTAAAGCACGAGGGGTCATTCCATGCCATGTTATGATATTATAGCACGAGGAGTCATTCCGTTCCAAGTTATGATGCTTTAGCACGAGTGGTCATTCTGTTCCATGTTATGATGTTTTAGCACGAGGGGTCATTTCGTGCCATGTTATGATATTATAGCACGAGGGGTCATGTCGTGCCGTTTCTACTTACTTGTTTGGTGAGGATAAGAGTAAAGCACGAAGGGTGATGTCGTGCACTTATTTGCTTTGTGTTGTTAATTCCGGTTGTTAGTTTGATATTTAAATTTTTGCCTTGTTCTGTTATTTCAGTTAATTGTTATCCTTTTTCCCCAGCATGTTTTCCCTTGTTTTTGTACTCAACGGTTTATTTCCTGTTGTTATTTCTTGTATACAATATTAAATTGCACAGGTTGTATTATTTGTCGTGTCCTAGCCTCGTCACTACTTTGCCGAGGTTAGGCTCGGCACTTACTCAGTACATGGGGTCGGTTGTCCTGCACACTTTTTGTTGTGCAGATCCCGGTATAGGACCCTGTGGACAGTGAGCTATGAGGCTTCCTTCAGTCCACCCGGAGACACTGAGGTAGTCCTGCAGGCGTTCGCAGGCCTTGGCGTCCCCTTCTACTCCCGTTATTTCTGTTTTTAGTCTTTCAGAAACAGATGTATTATTTATTTCGTACCTTTATATGTATTAATCATAGAAAGTCTGTGGCATGGTGACTCCAAAGATCTAGGTGTGGTTATTTTGAGAATTTGTAAAATTTGTGGATTTAGTTATGTATTTCTTTTATTCGTTCTCATTTTAAGCTTTTAATTTATGGAAAAAGTCGTATTTCACTTGTTCTCACTTAATAATAAAGGTTTTAAAAAAATTTATTAATCACGTTGGCTTGTCTAGCGGGTTTAACGTTATACGCCATCACGGTCCCAATGGTGGGAATTTCGGGTCGTGACAATCCAGGATCTACTTACTCCTACGTGTCATCCTATTTTGCTTCATATTTGGTTGTGCCTCGTGATTCTTTGAGTGCTCCTGTGTATGTATCCACACATGTGGGGGATGCTACTATTGCTGATCGTGTTATTCGTTCGTGTGTGGTCAGCATTGGGAGTCTTGAGACTCGTGTAGACCTTATACTTCTTAATATAGTCGGTTTTGATGTAATTTTGGGTATGGATTGGATGTCACCTTATCATGATATATTGGATTGTCACGCTAAGATAGTGATCTTAGCTTTGCCGGGTTTTCCTTGATTAGAGTGGAGAAGGACTCCTGGTCATTCTACTAGTAGCGTTATCTCTTATATGAAGGCTTGGTGTATGGTCGAGAAGGGGTGTTTAGCCTATTTAGCTTATACTCGTAATTCTAGTGCAAAGGTTCCTTCCATAGATTCCGTGCCAGTTGTTCCTGAGTTTCCAGAGGTATTTCCTGTAGACCTGTCGGGGATGCCACCCGACAGGGATGTTAATTTTGGTATGATTTGGCTCCGAGCACTCAGCCCATTTCCATTCCAGTATACCGTGGCCTCGCCAGAGATGAAATAATTGAAGGAACGGTTGCAAGATTTGCTTGATAAGGGCTTCATTAGACCTAGTGTCTTGCCATGGGGTGCACATGTGTTGTTTGTGAAGAAGAAAGATGGATCTATGAGGATGCGTATAGATTATCGGCAGTTGAACAAAGTCACCATCAAGATTAAGTATCCATTACCGAGGATTGATAATTTATTTGATTAGCTTCAGGGTGCCAAGGTGTTTTCGAAGATTTATTTGAGATCTGGATACCATCATTTGAGGGTTAGGGCATCCGATATCCCTAAGATAGCTTTCCGTACTCAGTGCGGGCATTATGAGTTTTTAGTGATGTATTTTGGGTTGACAAATTCCCCAGCAGCTTTCATGAAGCCCTAGTTGGACTCTTTTGTGATTGTGTTTTTTGACGATATCTTGATATACTCCAGCAGTCGAGATGAGCATGAGCAGCATCATAGGATTGTACTTTATACCCTGAGAGACAGCTAGTTATATGCTAAATTTTCAAAGTGCGAGTTTTGGTTGGATTTTGTCTCTTTCTTGGGCCACATCATACCAGCAGAGGGCATTCAGGTAGATCCTAAGAATATTGAGACAATCCAAAACTGGCCTAGACCCACTTCAGCCATGGAGATCAGAAGTTTCTTGGGTTTGGCGGGCTATTACCGTCAATTTGTGGAGGGGTTTTCATCTATAGCAGCCCTGTTAACCAGTTTGGCCCAGAAGGGTGCTCCGTTCAGATGGTCAGACGAGTATGAGGTGAGCTTTCAAAATCTCAAGACAGCTTTGACTGCAGCGTTGGTGTTGGTGTTTCCCACAGGTTCAGGATCTTACATGGTATATTGTGATGCTTCCCGTGTTGGGCTCGGTGCAGTATTGATGTAGGAGGGTAGGGTGATTGCATATGTGTCTCGTCGGTGGAAGGTTCATGAGAAGAATTACCCTGTCCATGATTTAGAGTTGGCAACCATTGTTCATGCGCTGAAAATTTGGAGGCACTATCTTTTTGGCATATCGTGTGAGGTTTTCACGGATCATCAGAGCCTTCAATATTTGTTCAAGCAAAAGGATCTCAATTTGAGGCAGAGGAGGTGGTTAGAGCTATTGAAAGACTATTATATCACCATCTTGTATCATCCTGGGAAGGCCAATGTGGTGATCGATGCACTGAGTAGAAAGGCAACGAGTATGGGCAGCCTTGCGGTCATACCAGTTAGGTAGAGGCCGCTTGCATCACACGTTCAGACGTTGGCCAACTAGTTTGTGAGGTTGGATATTTTAGAGCCCAGCCATGTTCTAGCGTGTACAGTTTCTCGGTCTTCTTTGTTTGAGCATATCAGAGATCGATAGTATGACAACCCTCATTTGTTGGTTCTTAGCGACACAACGTGGAACGGTCGTTCCAAGCAGGTTACTATTGGAGATGAATGAGTCTTGAGGATGGAGGGTCGTGTTTGTGTACCTAATGTGGATGGACTTTATGAGTTGATTCTTGATGAGGCCCGTAGTTCCCGGTATTCTATTCATCTGGGCGCCACCAAGATGTACCAGGATTTGCGGCAGCATTATTGGTGGAGGAGGATGAAGAAGGATATAGTTGCTTATGTATCTTGGTGCCTGAATTGTCTGTGAAGTATGAGCATCGAAGACCCGGTGGTTTTCTTTAGCAAATATAGAATCCTGAGTAAAAGTGGGAGTGTATCACTATGGATTTCGTTGTTGAACTTCCACAGACTCAGAGGAAGTTCGATGTTGGTTGGGTCATTGTGGACAGCCTGACTAAGTCAACGCATTTCATTCATGTGGCAGTCACCTATTCTTCGGAGAGGTTGGTAGAGATTTACATTCGTAAGATCTTTCGTTTTCAAGTGCCTATCAATTTTGATCGAGGTACGCAGTTCACCTCTCACTTCTGGAGGGAAGTATAGTGTGATTTGGGCATGCGGGTTGAGTTGAGCACAACATTCATCCTCATACGGACGGACAGTCCGAGTGCACTATTCAAATCTTGGAGGGTATGCTCCGCGCATGTGTCATAGGCTTCGGAGGATCGTGGGATTGTCCTTGCCCCTTGTATAGTTTGCCTACAACAACAGCTACCATTCGAGCATTTAGATGGCTCTCTATGAGGCATTATACGATACGTGGTGTCCCTATGAGGCATTCAGTTGGGCGGTGCGAGGCGGGGGAGGCTCGGTTGTTGGGTACAGATCTAGTGCAGGATGCCTTGATATGGTCAAGATTATTCAGGATCGACTTGGCACAACTCAGTCCAGGCAGAAGATTTATGCCAACCGTAGAGTTCGTGATGTTGCATTCATGGTCGGGGAATGAGTGTTGCTCCGGGTATCACCCATGAAGGGTGTCATGAGGTGTGGAAAAAAGGGAAAGTTGAGCCCTAGGTATATCGGGCCTTTTGAGATTCTCGAGAAAGTAGGAGAAGTGGCTTACAAGGTTGCGTTGCCTCTGAAGTTATTAGCAGTTCATCTAGTGTTCCATGTGTCTATGCTCCGGAAGTATCACGGTGATCCGTCCCACGTGTTAGATTTTAGCTCTGTATAATTGGAAAAGTATTTTACTTTTGAGGAGGAGCTAGTGGCTATTCTATCTCGGCAGGTTCGTCAGTTGAAATCGAAGAGTTATCCTTCAGTTCGAGCAGTGGAGAGGTCAGCCCGCTGAGGTAGCTACCTAGGAGTCCGAGTCAAATATGCAGACTAGATATCCCCATCTTATCACCAGTCCATGTACTTTTCTATGTCCGTTCGAGGACGAAAATTTATTCTAGAGGTGGAGAATGTGATGACCTGACATGCCATCTTATGTTTCGAACCAAAATTCTATTTTTCGAGGTCCCAAAAACCTCATTCTAGCCTTCCTAGATTTATGTGCACACCGGGTATTGACTTGGAAGGCTTATATGTTAAAAATTGATAAAAATAGGAATTTTTCCTTAAAAAGTTAAATTGATTTAACTTCGATCATTTTGAGCAAACGGATCGGGATCCATGTTTCGACGGTGCCGGTGGTTCTGTCTTAAAATATGGGACCTGGGCGTATGCATGGAATTGAATTCCGAGGTCCCTAGCTCGAGATATGGAATTTTGATGAAAAATTAAAAGTTTGAAAGTTTAATGATTTTAAGAATTGATTTATGTTTGATCTTGTTGATACCGGGTTCGTATTATTGTTCTGGAGTATGGTACAGGTCCATTGTAAAATTTAAGACTTGTATGTGAAATTTGGTGAGAAATGGAGTTAGTTTGACGTGATTCAGACGTCCGGTTGTAAAAAAAGAAGTTTGAAAGTTTCTTGAAAATTTCATTTGATTTGGTGTTCAAATGCGTAGTTCTAGGTGTTGTTTTGGCTATTTGATCGCACAAATAAGTTCATATCATGTTTTAAGACTCGTGTCCATGTTTGGTTTGGAGCCGCAAGGGCTCGGGTGAGTTTCAGATAGGCTACGTGATGATTTTAACTTAGAAAATATGGGTTTTTGTGCTTCAACTAATATCTAGTGTGTTCTTCTTCGCGTTCGCGAAGGACCTCTTGCGAACACGAAGAGTGAACTAGACCAGGGAAAGTTTTGTTCTTCGCGAATGCGAAGTATGGGTCTTAAACGCGGAGCGAAGGGGGCTTTACCCCTCGCCAACGAAGCCAACTCAACGCGAACACGTAGCATTTGGGACCTGGGGGAGGGGTCAGTCATTCCTTCACCGCTAAAACGAGCAAGGGCTCGCGAACGCGAAGGCCAGGGGAAGTAGCCTTCGCGAATGCGATGAGGGTTTAGAGATCGCGTAAACCTAGCAGGTGCAGCTCTTCGCGTACGCGGCAGTGTTCACGCGAACGCGATGAACACTGTCGCCCAACTATTAAGCAGTCCCATTACGGGATTATGGTCATTCTTTCAAAATATTCAAAACTAAGAGACCTAGAGGCGATTCCTCCATAATATTTTCTTCCCCAATTCATTGGTAAGTGATTCTAACCTACTTACTTTCAATTACCCATTGCATTTCATGAGTTTTCAACCTAAAATCTAGGATTTTTATGGTGGAAATTGTGGGTTTGGGTAGAATTAGGAATTTTTGTATAATTGGAATTAAGACTTCGAATTGAGGTTAGATATTGAAATAAATTACATAATCGGGCTCAGGGGTGGATGAGTAAATGGGTTTTGGTCCGAACCTCGGGTTTTGACCAAGCGGGCCCCAGGTCGATTTTTTGACATTTTGGGAAAAAGTTTGAGAAATCTAAATTTATGCATTGTAATTTATTCCTTTAGAAATATTTGATGTTATTGAGTTAATTGTGGATAGATACAAGTGGTTTGGAGGTGGATTCTAACCCTGTCTTGAGGGAATTAGGAATCCTCGACCTAATTGCTATATAAAATTCATGTCAGCGGCGTATATGTGAGGTGACGAGTACTTATGTGCCGCCAATTTATCTGTTTTTCCTGTTTCTTTCCCGTTCTTCTCATATTGTCTTTTTCCCTGCCTTAATTGTTACATGTTTTACTTGTATTCTCATGCCTAATTGCTACTTGTTAGACATTGTTTCCCTCTGTTAATGGTATTAGTTATTCCGTAGCTTCATTATCTCCTATCATTTGCTTAAACTGGCTTATCTGTACTTTTATGGTATATTCTGAATTGGTCTTGTCAAGTAGTATCACTTATGTGAATTTTCATGGTGTACAAGCTTCCTATTTGTTTCAGTTTGAAGTTTAAGTATCGTGAAGGGTTCTGCGATTTGAATTGTGAAATTTTTGTACTTGCTGAGTAATTGATATTGATATGGTGGTTTCGGGTTGTGTGCCACGGCATGTGGAATCAGGGTGATATATTGAGGAGGAATAAGGGTTAATTGATATTGTATGGTGGGATCGGGTTGCACGCTGCAACAAGTGTAATAAGGGTTGATTGTTTGGTAGAATAAGGGTGAATTGTGATTATGTTCATTGTGATATAGAGGGATTGGGTTGCACGCCACAATACTTTTATTTAGATTCTGTTGTTTGTGCTACTATGAGGAAATAAGGGAGGAATATGATATGTACGGTGGGATCAGGTTGCGCGTCACAACAACTTATGTGTTTATGATTTCCTTGCACTGTGTTAGCTGTACGATATTCTTATTTGCACTTAAAGACTAGTAATATCTGAACGTTGTTGAATTTCTTCCGAGAACTGTAGTTATTTCCTGCAAGTTACTACTTACTTCTATTCTGTCTTCCTTTTTCTGCTTTATTTATTTATACTGCATACAAGCTATATTGTGAGTGGCCCACCGTAGCCTCGTCACTACTTTGTCGAGGTTAGGCTTGGAACTTACCAGTACATGGGGTAGATTATACTGATACTGCACTTTGCACTTCCTGTGTAGAATTTGGAGCTGGTCTGAGCTGATCTAGAGGTTGGCTGTAGGATCCACATGCTAGAAGACAAAAGGTAGACCCGTCGGCATCCGCAAGCCCTGGCGTCCCTTTATATACCTCATTTCTTAATGTTTCTTTATTTCAAAAAATATTGTATTCCTTTCAAACTTTTACTTGTAGTAAATTCATGAATGTTCGTGAATTGTGACTCCATATTCTAGGTAGTAGTACATATTATGAAGTTGTTAATAAAATTGCACGCTTATTGTGACTCGTTATTTCTTATTTAGTGGTAATTACTGAAATGTAAAAGAAGTTGGTTAATAAATCTCTAACGTTAGCTTGCCTAGCAAGTGTAAGGCGTCATCATGATTCTGACGGTGAGAATTTCGAATCGTGACAAGTGAGTAAATTTGATACAATTGATATACTTGGTCTTGATTCAATCAGGTGAACCATTTGAGGTGTTTGAACTGGAAAGGGATTTGATTATTTCAAAAACTAATCAAAGAGAGGTCATGGCCAGACAAGTATATAAGGATAAGGCCACATTGAAAGCGTTAATGGAGCATAATGCAATTGCTGAAAGGTTTCAATTTCAGGTTGATAGGTCTAATGTTATCAGATTTGAGTGTTCTTACTTACAACCTGTTGAACAGCATGTTTTATTCAATTGTGTGGATATGTATTCTGAAATTTTGTATAATATATGATTTCGTTCGTTCTATTTTTCATGTATTAGAGTTTCTGTGCTTGAGTGGTCTGAAACAATTATATCGTGTAGATATATGTAATACTGTATTCATATGTATATAAGTGTATTCTGTAATTATATATACATATGTAACACTTTATTCACATGTATATAAGTGTATTATGTAATCATATACACATATGTAACACTGTATTCACATGTATATGAGTGTATTCTGTAATCACATATATATATGTAACACTATATTCATATGTATTCAAAAAAAACTTTATAGTATATTCAAAAAACAAAGATTGTATTTCAGTGTATGTTTTCATATAGACAACTTTGTTGGCAAATGAAAATGTTGGGTGTATGTAGACAAATCAGTTGTAGTTTCTGTTTATATTTTATATACATACATAACTGATCGTTTGTATTACATAAACATATTTGCAGTTATACAGTATTATATATTTCAGAGGATTGTGAATGGAGATTTAAGGTTTCAAGCATTAACAAATCACAAATGTTCAAAGTGAGGGGGTTCAATGATAATCATACATGTCTATTGAAGGATAAGGTGTATGAGCAACGTCAAGCAAGTAGTAGCTTTATTGGTGGTATGATTAGGTCCAAGTTTATTAATCATAAGAGGAAATACACCCCAAAGGATATAATTGATGATGTGAAGTCAGAATTTGGTGTAGATGTTAGTTACATGTTGGCGTGGCGGGCTAAAGAAAAGACAATAAATTTTTTTGAGAGGTGAACCGGCTGATTCATACAATAAATTACCAGGGTACTTATATACACTGATATGACATATCCTTGTTCGCATATTAGAATGGTAAAATCACAAAAACAAATGAGTTCATGTATTTGTGTATATCGTTGTATGCTTTTATAAAAGGGTTTGATCTTTGTAGACCCATCGTGGTTGGGGATGGCAGCCACTTAAAATCAGCATACACAGGGACATTCGTCTTGGCTAGCACGTTGGATGGTGTAAGTGAGCCTGTTAAATACACACACACACAAACATAATATATATATATATATATATATATATATTATAATAAAATTTGTTAAGTTTACTGCCTAATACAAATTGAATGTGATTTTTTAATATGTATGCAATTTTATTTACATGTCATATAATTCCACTAGCATATGGTGTTGTTGATTCAGAGAACAATGTTGCATGGTAGTGGTTCTTTGAGCAATTCAAGGAAGCATATGGTGAGAAGGAAAACATGTGCATCGTTTCAGATAGGAATGAGAGCATCATTAAATCTGTATTGAGAGTGCATCCTACGGTACCTTGTACATGGCATCTATGGAACAACGTATATAAGAAATTCAAAAAGAGTCATTCAAAGTTCAGAGAGATATACTTCTTGATGGAAAAATCATACACTCAGGGTGAATTTGATTATCCAATGGAAAAGGTGGAGAAGGTGGATACTCGGGTAAAAGAATACTTGGAATTAGCTGGATACGAAAAGTGGGCTAGGTTATATGCACCTGTTAACCGGGGATGAACTATGACATCAAACATTGCTGAATCAATCAATGTCGCACTTGTATCACCAAGAGAATTGTCAATATACGACTTCCTAGAGGAAGTTAGGAAGATGTTTGGACATTGAAATTGCAGCAATCAGAAAGAAGCTTCACACACGTACACAATGTTTGTGAAAAACTACTGGGAGATGCTTACTTTGAATGAGGCAATGTCTACACGTATGATTTTGTGTTTTTTTGTGCTTTAAGTCCTTGCATGTTGTATTTAGGCATGGTATAACATGTATTTATTTCTGATATAATTTCTACTATTAACATACTGCATGGTCATTATATTATAGCACTTGTGCATGTATTCTATTTTATGACCCGATTTTAAACACTAGTTATTATATGTATACCTTACTTGTTAATACATTTGCATTTCATTGGTTCTATTAAATGGTTTTATTTCAAATAGATGCATTTCATAGTAGATAGAATGTATTTTAACGTATATCTCTTTATTCCTCAGTTAAATGTGTTCATCATTAATAATCTTTCATTCGGTATTGTTCCCATGGTCATTCATGAAAAAGAGAATGAATATAGTTGGTCTACCTCCACCGAGCCCCGAAAGGGTAAGATTCATTGTAATTTTAACTAATTACTTCACTAAATTGGTTGAAGCAGTTCTGTACCAAAAGATCGGTGAGTGCGAAGTGGTCAACATCCTATGGGACCACATAGTCTATAGATTTAGAATACCGAAGGAGATTGCCTGCGACAATAGACCGTAGTTCATAAGCTCGAAACTCATAAATTTCTGGAAGATTTGAAATCAAGAGGATTATATCCTCGCCATACCATCTGAGCGCTAATGGACATACGAAGTCAACTAATAAGGTGATTATCCAAAACCTCAAAAAGTGGTTAGAAGCTGCTAAAGGCAAATGACCCCAAGAGAAATCAGGTGTGCTATGGCCATATTCGGATGACAGCAAAATCAAGCACGGGAGAGATGCCTTTCTCTAAATAGGGCGCGAAAGCTTTGATACCAGTGAAAGTAGGGGAACCAACTTTACAGTTTTCCCGAGCAAACGAAGAAGCAAACAATGAGGTGTTTCTAATGATGTTAGATTTGCTCGATAAATGCAGGGACTTGGCATACATGAGGATGATGGATCAAAAGCAAAGGATGGAAAGTTATTATAATGGGAAGGCCAATCTCTGCTACTTCAAAGTAGGATACATGGTTTTGAGAAAGGTGGAACTCGAAAATCAACGCTGGGAAGTAGGGTCCTACATGGAAACGTCCTTACCGAGTTTCAGCTATAACCAATAAAAGTTTGTACGAATTGGAAAATCAAAATGGAGTCAACTTTCCAAGCAATTGGAACGTGACTCACCTCAAAAGGTAATATTGTTGAAGAATCCTATCAATATTGGAAGTATTGTGCTGAACTCTTTTTCCCTTCGACCAGTTTTTGTCCCAATCAGATTTTTCTAGCAAGGTTTTTAACGAGACAGCAACAGAAAGCATATTAAGAAAGGAGCGTCATCGGCAAGGTTAAGACCTTTAAATGACAAGGATTTGAAATGATAAACCTCTATGGGATGGTTATATAGTCTTTGGCTCGATGGCAAATTCTTAATGGGAAGAAATGATTGTCATCGAACCAAAGACTATTTAACCATTCATGAGTTGTTTCCATCAACAAAGGAAGACTTCCAGTGTTCTAATTCTCATATTTCATATCCGAGCACTAGGGGGAATAGTATAAGATACGACAATAAGAATGCCACAAAAATTGGGGACTGCGAGAAATGAGAACAATAATGTCTCGTCAGGACTGGGGATTGCATGAATAGCACCGTAGAAATAAGTTGTACAAGTTAGCAACATGTATTGGCATTTTTCTTTTATAGAAAACGAATGCTTATGTACTTTTAAACATAGAAGAAATAATATAAATTCCTTTTATTTTTATCTTGTTTTTTGTACAGACGATGAGTTGATTTTATCATTTGAAAGTTAACAAAAAACTTCAAATGCTTGTGCCGAAATGAATAAAAGACGTCATCTTCAAGAGCACCGTAAATATGAGAGGGCCCTCTCTTATGAAACCCTCATAGTAAAGAGCCGATTCCGGAAGAACGTATGCGCGGAATCAAAAGCTATCAGATGAAACTACCCAAAGCTTTAACTAATTCAACGCAAAAAGAATGTATTTTGCACAACACTTAAGAAAAAATTATCTTCATCTATCAAAATACCAAACCCGGAGAAATTTTTCGCATAGTTACAAAGTACACAAAAAGAAAAGAAGAAAGAATCTAAGCATTATCGTCGCTGAGAGAGGGATCTGTCTACCCCAAGGTAGAAGAAGAAGGATCAGCTGCCAGTTCGAGGTTAGGACCTTCAACACCATCATTTTTTTCAGCCTCCTGTTCAGTTCCAGAGTATTTAGAATCGGTGCTTGAGGAGTCGATTGCAGTAGGACGAGAAGGAAAGTTTTCTCGGGCGGTTAGCTTGAGTTCTCGAGCCTTGACGATGTAGTCATCAATATCGACGATGCACGCTTTTGCCTCTTCCAAGGTTTTACTCCTCATGTGATATATAACATAAGTAGTTTCAAAAATGAATGAATCCTCTTGGTACTGGAGCCTTGCTTTAAGCCTATCAACCTCGGCCTGGAGGTCGTCCCTTTCATACCTCATCCACCGATGCGAGAATCAAGTTTCATAGTTGTGGATAAATGGATCCGATTTTTCTTCATGATTCTCTTAAAAAATTCCTCCATCTTGGCCCTCTTCTGCTCGGCAACATTGGTTTCTTCGGTTTTGGAGGTTAGCTCTGCTTTCAGGTTACTTATTTGGACCTTCGAGGACGACTCGTGCTCGGCAGCAGCAAGAACATATCTTGGAGCTCATCCCACTTAGCCTTAGCCTCTTAATGTTGTGCATGTAATTAAGTGGCTTCTTGGTTGTGAGCCTCATATCTTGCTCACTTTGCTGCAATCGGGCCTCAAGTTTGCTCGTCTCAGCAACTTTTTCTTCCAAAATCGAGAGACGCACAACAAGTTGGTCCCTTTCGGTCAATAATTGATACTGCTCTTAAGCGAGTCCTTGCTTATCAAGGATCAATTTCTGCAGGCCCACAAAAGCAAGAAAGTTGGCCTATAAAAAGAAAAAATATACCAAAGTCAAAATTCCCATTGCAGCAGATAAATGAAAAAGAAGTTGTAAGAGGACAAGTACAGTACCGCTGTCGCACTGTACATGACATTGTTAAACAAACACTCTCCCAAAAGGGAGTGTATTTTCATCCTATTTTTCTCTAAATCCGGCGACTTCATATGGTCGCAAGCTATACCGGCTTGGATAGCAGATGGCACTCCTTCGAAATGGA
Organism: Nicotiana undulata; assembly: GCA_005239495.1. Classification (NCBI taxonomy): domain Eukaryota; kingdom Viridiplantae; phylum Streptophyta; class Magnoliopsida; order Solanales; family Solanaceae; genus Nicotiana; species Nicotiana undulata. The sequence goes on from MDKH01014392.1 coordinate 22,789, forward strand.
AAGGGTAGCACTTCTCCTCCCTAGGGGATCCGGGGAAGGGGGTGAATAATTGTTCCCTAAAATCCCATGGTCGGGATACCAGGGAGGAGAAGCAGCCCTCTCTCGAATGTCTGTTTACAGTGGAGGAGATACTGTGGAGGCTGGTGGGGAAGGTGCAACTGGTTTTGAAGGACGTGAAACTGTTGGCGTTGAAGGTTGAGAAGTAGTTGCAACAGGAGTAGCACTGATTATTGGTTTCTCAGTGGCCGAAGGCAGAGGAAGACCGGGGTCCAAATTTCTTGGACTGAAGACTACAATAGAGATTGGAAAATGAGAATCAGCGCCACCCACCAAGTCCATCTCGCCCCAAAGCTCTTTGGTTTATCTTGTAGACAGGTTTTGAAGCTCTCCTAGTTGAGCATCCAGTTGAGATGATGAAGAGATTCTTTTCCTTTGAAGGGGAGCCACTTCATCACTGGCTTCCTCGTCGTCAACAATGACCACTATGGTCGGCTCAGCCGTTGCTTTCTTTGTTTTCTTATTTTGAGCCCTAGCCTAGGAACAATGTCACCTTTTTGGTTGCTTGTTCTCTGGATGGGGACTTCTAGAGGAAGCGCCTTCACCAGAAGCAGGTCCGTGTGCACTGCTTCGAGCAAGATCACTTTGTAGCATCCTCATGTACTCCTCGGAGTTAGTTAAAGTGTCGACCTCGGAGCAGGGGACACGGAGCCCTATGGAAGTACTGAATTAAATTTAAAAAAAAGAGCTAGCAACTTTTCTGTGGAAGTTACATATGTTCAAGCATATATAAAAGGAAGAAGGACTCGAGTTATCATGAATTTTGGCCTTCCACCCATATTTAAGGGCTATTTCCTTCTGCTGGCGCGATTTTGGCATTGTAGTTTTTAGAATCTTTTGAACCTACTGGTCTAGGCCTTGAACCCGTGGTGGTTCCCATGGGGTAGCTAAAATAAAAGAAATGAGAAGGTCCACAATAACGGAAAACAATCTTTTCACGAAGAAAGGAAATGAATCAAAAACTTACGAAAACGGTTCCACAACTCTAGAAAAGGTGGAGCAGTGGCCGGGGTGATGTCCCTAGAGGCGATGATGAAATATTTCTCCATTCACCCGTGATCATTGTCATCGTCCATGCTGATAAGCATAGTGTGGTGTCCACGTTTGCTAAAATTTATTACTCCCCCACAGAAAATTTGGGGGGAGTAGATATTCATCATGTGTGCAAGGGTTAGGGTTTTCCCAATCTTCGTGCATAGCAAGCGCATGCAAGCCACCGTTCTCCAATCCTTTTAATCTTATGGTCCTCGAAATATTTGCTCACCTTACTGCCGATGAAATGCTTCTGATTATCGCACACGATCTCAGCCAGCAATCAGAATCGATATGTGGTCCTAAATAAAATTAGTAACTTCTTTCTCCCTCACTTTCTCAAATTCCTGGGTTTCCACCCATTTAGGAAAATAATCAAACAAAAATAATATAAATTGAGCCTTAGTGGGTGCCCATGGCAAGGGACCGACGATGTCCATTCCCCATTTCATGAATGGCAGGATGACAAGACCAAATGTAGTAGCTCCCTGAGCTGATGAATCATCGGTGTGTGCGTCAGACATCCATTGCATTTTCGTATGAACTCTTTGCGTCTTTTTCCATGTAGTTACAGTAGTAGCCGGTTCTGATTATCGTACGAACCAACGATTCGGCACCCGAATGTTCCCCGTAGGTGCCTTCATGAACTTCCCTCAAAATATATTTGGTATCTCCCGGTCCCAGACATATGGCTAATGGGACATTGAACGTTCTCCTGAATAGGGTGTTGTCTTTGGACAGGCTGAACCTGGCCGCCTTTGTGCGCAAAGCTCTCGATTCTTTAAGATCCGAGGGCAGCTTCCTGGTCTTCAGTTAATCTATATACTTTTTTCTCCAGTCCCAGGTTAAGCTTGTCGAGTTTATCTCGACGTGGCCTTCTTCCACTACCGTTTCATGAGTTGTACGATCATTCCCGAGTCGAATTCATTGTCATCAACCGACGATACCATGTTAGCAAAAGCATCGGCTTTACTATTTAGAACCCGAGGTACATGTTACAAGGTCTACTCCTTGAACCGATGTATCGTTACTTGTAGTTTATCCAGGTACCTTCGCATTTGTTCCTCTTAGACTTCAAACGTCCCATTCACTTGGTTCACTACAAGGAGGGAATCTCACTTAGCTTCGATCACCTCGGCCTCCAAGATTTTAGCCATTTCAAGATCTACAATCATGGCCTCATACTCGGCCTCATTGTTAGTTAATTTTATATTTCTAACAGATTGCCTAACTACATTACCCGTCGGTGGCTTCAACACGATGCCAAGTATAGACCCCTTTGTGTTCGAGGCACCGTTCGTAAAGACGGTCCAAATTCTCGAGGAATTCTCCAAGTTCAACAACAATTCCCTTTCTACCTTGTGTATTAGGGTCGGCGTGAAGTCGTCCACGAAGTCCGCCAAATATTGAGATTTGATGGCGGTTCGGGGTCGATATTCGATATCGTACCTGCTGATATCCACGGCCCATTTGTCCAATTATCTCGAGATCTCAGGTTATGTTACTCAACGGGTAAGTAGCCATGACACATATGTTATGGCATTGAAATTACGATTTAACCTTCCTAAAGGTTCTTAGCAAAGCGAGCGCCAATTTTTCCAGGTGGCGATACCTAGTTTCGGCCTCTCCTAGAGTCCTGTTAACATAATAGATAGGAAATTGCGTACCTTCCTCTTCCCGGACCCGGACTCCACTTACCGTTATTTCGGATACCACTAAGTACATGTACAACTACTCGACTGCCTTTGGAGTATGAACCAAAGGCGGGCTCTAAAGGTACCACTTGAGTTCTTCCAAGGCTTGTTGGCACTCCAGGGTCCATGAGAAGTTATTCTTCTTCTTCAATAACGAGAAGAACCGATGGCTCTTGTCAGAGGACCTTGAAATGAATCAACCCAAGGTATCTATGCGCCTTGTTAACCTTTGAACGGCCTTGACATTGTCCAACACGGTAATGTTCTCTATGGCCTTGATCTTATCGGGATTGATCTCGATTCCCCGGTTAGACACCATGAATTCAAGGAATTCCCTAGACCCGACTCTGAATGCGTTTTTTGTGGGTTCAACATCATATTGTATTTTTTCAATATGTTGAAAGATTCCTACAAATGATTCAAATGGTCATCTGCTCGCAAATACTTAACTAACATATCATCAATGTAAACCTCCATCGATTTTCCTATTTTCTCTTTGAACATCCGATTTACTAGACGTTGAAGTGGCACCGGGTTTATTTTTAGTCTGAATGGCATTACGTTATAAAAGTAGGTTTTGTATTAAGTGATGAAGGATTCTTATTCCTGGTCGCTCGGGTTCATCCGAATTTGGTTGTACCTGGAATAGGCATCAAGAAACCTGAGGATATCATGACCGGTCATCGCATCGATCATGCGATCGATGTTGGGAAAAGTAAAAGAGTCCTTGGGGAATGCCTTATTCAAGTCTTTTTAGTCTACATACATTTTTAATTTATTCCCCTTTGAGGGACTACTACTACGTTTGCTAACCATTCCGGGTACTTAACTTCAAGAATGAAAAGTATCCTATTTTAAGGATTTTAGATACCTCGTCTTTGATGAATACATGCTTGACTTTGGACTGAGGCCTCTTTTTCTGTTTGAATGAGTGGAACTTTGGATCCAGGCTCAACTTCTGAGTAGTTATTTTTGGTGGGATCCCTGTCATGTCAAAGTTGGACCAAGAGAAACAATCTATGTTAGCTATAAGGAATTCAATGAGATTTTTCCTGAGCTCGGTACTTAACCCCATGCCCAGTCATACCTTACGATCGGGCAGCTGCTCGATAAATATGACTTGCTCCAGTACCTAGACCGTTGACTTGGTGGAATCGTAATCGTCTGAGGCTATGAAAGACATGGAAACTCCATAGTCATCATCCTCACATGTACCCTGCTTTTCCGACTCAGTCGGGTATGGCATCGGTGATTATTATTTGGTTTCTTCCTTGGTGATCAAACTCGGGTGCTTTGATGTCGGGAGTGGAGATATCGAGAAAACCTCATCAATCATGAACATCTCCTTTGCGGCCAGTTATTCTCCGTAAATTGTTTTAAACCCTTCTGGTGTTGGGAATTTCAACACCTGGTGCAGTGTCGAGGGCATTGCCGTCATTTTGTCAATACATGGCCTCCTGAACAGAGCATTGTAACTCATATCTCCTTCGATCACGTAGATCTTTGTTTCCTGAACGGTTCCGGCAGTGTTCACTAGTAGGGATATCTCCGCTTTAGTGGTCTCACATGCCATGTTGAATCTATTTAGAACTCGTACTTCAGGCACAGTTTGGTGTTATAGAACCAGCTTCCCTACAACCCCCGGTCTGATGATATCGGCCGAACTACCTAACATACGCTTAAATCGAGATTTATTTATGAGTACAGATATTACCAGTGCATCATTGTGTGGTTTCACGATGTATTTAGCACCTTCATCGTTGAAAGTTACGGTCTTCTGGCATGTAATCTCGAATCTATTTGTCCCTTGTGATAGACACTTTGGTACGCTTTAAATCGGCACATGGGGGATGTCAACCCCATCAATGATCATGTTAATGACATGCAGAGGTTCCTCATGGTCGATATACTTATTGGAGTCCCTATTCCAGAAATGATTTTTGGCTCGATCGCTCAAGAACTCTCGGAGGTGTCCGTTGTTGAATAACCGGGATACTTCCTCTTTCAGTTGTCGGCAATCTCTAGTTCTGTGGCCATGGTGCCATGATAGTTACACATTAGGTTGGGGTCCCTCTGAGTTGGGTCAGATTGTAATGGTAGAGGCCACTTGGTGTCTTTGATGCGTTCGATGGCCGATATGATGGCCACAACATCGGCGTTGAAGTTGTACTCTAGTAACCTTGGTGCTTTATTAGGCCCGATGGGTCTGTGAAAACCACTTTTCCTTATGAGTTACCGGTTATTATGACTTTGGTCGCTTCTTATTTCACTTCTCACAAGGTTTCGTCCAGACTCATTACCCATTCGATCTCCATTGTATGGCTGATACCGATCTCTATTCAATCTTGGTTCATGATCAATGTCTCTTTTGGATTTGTCACTAGCTATGACTGGATAAACGGACTCAGAAGGAGCCCAGATCTGATCATCTTCGACCCTGATTTTGATTGGTACCATTATGGACGTCGGCCCAAGTTACCTCCAGGTATTCTACAAGATTTTGCTTCAACTGATGTGAAGCCAACGAGCTTCAAGCATTGATTCCTTGGGTGAAGGTCTGAACGGCCCAATCATCTGCACTGGAGGCATATCCACCCATTCCATTTGAAACCTCGATACGAACACCCTGAGCATCTCGTTATCCCTTTTCTTTACCTTGAAAAGGTCCGTTTTTCAGGTCGCGACCTTGACGGCCTCGGCGTGTTCTTTCACAAAGGTGTTTGCAAGCATAGAAAATGAATCAGTATAATTTGGGGGTAAGTTGTGATACCATATCATAGCTTCTTTTAACAAGGTCTCTCCAAACTTTTTCAGCAGGACAGACTCGATTTCATCATCCTCCAAGTTGTTCCCCTTTATGGCGCATGTGTAGGAGGTCACATATTCATTTGGGTCAGTTGTGCCGTTCTACTTAGGAATTTCGGGCATGCGTAACTTCTTTGGGACCGGCTTCAGAGTTGCGCTGGAGGGAAGGGTTTTTGAACAAACTTCTTGGAATCCAGGCCCTTCAATATCGGTGGTGCTCCTGGGATTTGGTCGACTCTGGAATTGTAGGTTTCTACTTTTTTGTCATTGGCTACGATTTTCTTTTCTCCCGATTCCACCCTTTTGTCAGTTCCTCAAGCATCTTTATGACCTCGGGGTTGGTCCCAGGTTCAGCTTCACTCGGCCTTTCTACGATCGGTTCATTTTTGCGAGCCTTTTCTTGGGATGGTTCGATCTCGACTCTATTGGGGGCGCGGCTATGGTTCTGCAACTGGACTATCGCTCCTTGTTGAGCCTGCAACATTTCAAAGATCACTTGCAAGTTGATCCCATCACCTTCACCGTCGTTTTATATTTTGGGGTATCGATCGAACTCCCCCTTGGATGTTGTTCTCAAGATCGGTAGGCAAGTTCGCATCGATGGCCATATGTGAGTTAACGTTGATCGGGTCCGCGGTCGAAATTTCCTCGTTACCGGATACCGCATTGTTGTTCTCGCCATGGTGGCCAGAATCAGCTCCCACGTTAAAGGGGTAGATTGGGAGTTCGACATTTTAAACTTTGACCTGAAATTAAAGACTTCAAAGAACAAGTGTAAAATAGGGTGTGTTGTGGAAATTTGTATCAAATTGGCACTATTATCCTTAGCCCCACGGTGTGCGCCAAACGTTTTACCCTAAAAACGGATAACAATTAAATTTATAAGTTTTAAGAATACGTGGATTAATTTAATACAAACGATAAATATCGCTAGATTAAACATGTACAAGATGTATTAAATTATCAAACCGCTTACAAGGGATGGTACTTATGGACTCGACAACAACCTTAATGAAATATCAGTCCTCAAACCGAGACTTATAATAATGAAGCACTGATCAACAAATGTAAGAACTTTGAATAACAGAGAAAAATAATAGTATATTTCCTTGATATGTGTGTTACCATCTTGTTAATGAATGATCAGACCCCCTTTATATAGTAGAGGAGTCCTACCCTAGGTACAATTTTATAAAAGGTAAAAATCTTTCATTTAACTAATTATCGAATTTCTGCCGGTACGTGCCAAGATCCGCGCCGAGATATCTGGCAGGTCACGGATATCACGGCCTTCTGTCAACCGTGCTCAGTTGCCCGACAATGTTCTCCGAATTCTTTTGGGATTTGGGCCGATCCCGGATCATGGCCCCGTTATTCTCGAGGGTGGGCGTTGTGCCTAGGACCCTCGCTCGGTGAGACCCTTGCCTCGATTCCTGTTTCTTGTCATCACGTCTCTTGCTCGATTTACTTTATCGGAAGCCGGGGGTCCCATAGACCTGGATTCACATGTATACAACACCATTAAAAAAATAAAGAAAGGATGGCTGAGCTTATTTCTTTACTTAGAAAGGGAATAAGTGAGAGGTGACTTGGACATGTTAGCAAGTAAGAGAAGAGACATTTAGTTGACTTGGACATGATTTAAAAGAGAGAACAAAAGGGAATAGTTCATATGTATAACCAAGAACTAAACATTCATAAATAAAATGGCAGATTTAGAAGGAGGAAGCAACAAAAATTTAGGTGACGAAGAAAAGTTGTTGGAATTAGCCACCACTTCCGATGGCCCCCGATTACATCTACCCCACCAATACCATCATCACTACCAACGATTTACTTCACGTTATGTTGTCAAAATACTTGTGTTATTCTCAGCAGTTGCTCTTTCAATTCTCCTTCTTTATCACTCTTCTTCTTATCCCCTTCAATTATTTCCCAACTCCTCCTACAAACCAGCACTTTCCTCATTGTCTTTCGACTCCAACACAACTCCGTCATCAAATGGCTCCATTGCTGGAAATTTACTTGATACTGCCAATGTTTCTGCCCAAGGAACCCAGTCTTTAACAGTAAGTCTCAAATTCATTCTTTCCCATGCACATGAATTATGTGTCTAGCTAGTCTGTTTTATTTTTCATTTCTCTTTTGAGTTTAACTTCTATACGTTAATCATATTAAAGAATTTTAAAATTATCAAGTTAATTTAAGGTAAAAACGATCTATAAAAGATTTGGACTAGTAAGTTGGAAAGTAAGGCGTCTTACATGCATGTTATAATAAGTTAAATATATTGATATATAGCGTTAAAAAACTGTCTTCATATATAAATTAAATCCTTCTTTTTATTTAATTCTTTTTTCATTCTTCACCAGAATCTTTTATAGTATTAACTTTTTGGTCAACATCTATATTGAGAAAAAAGTTGTAGTTTCTCCTAATTTTTTCTTTTCGGAGATTTTTGAGTGCTTTGTAAGTAAATGAAGAATTTTTCAATTGAAGAACAATCTCAAACGAATCTTCAGTGACAAAACCTCTTCTGGAAATTAAATAAAAGTTAAAACTTGTTGAACAAAACTCATACAATCATGAGGTCCAAACAAAGACTCAGAAACTTGAAAAGATTAAACAAGCAATATTTAAGTTAATTTACAGGAGCTGTCTTAACCTTCAATTTACTATTTACTGATTATTCATTTTTTATACATCCGTGTGGTACTTTTATGGTTGACAATGTCCACCTTTAAAAAATTATTTATCATGAATTCCGATTTTGAAATCAGACGTTTCGAAAATTAAAGTGAGACTTTTAGGCAATTTTTTTTTTTTTTAAAGTATAAATGTCACATCTGTTAAATCAGCCAAATACTATTCTACTCTTCAATAAGTCACAAAAGATGTCCTCTAAGCATGGAGTGATTATATATATAAATACTCCCTATACAGGCAACAAAGTAATTAATTATTATGCATAAAGTTTGACAATAGATTAGAGGAAAGAAAAAACGAACGCAGCTCTAGCAGAATTTCATTTAGAGGAAATCGCATAAGTGACTTTCTCAATATATATGCAAAAGATTAACAAATAAATAAATAACTACTCTGTCTAGGTGTTTATTAAATAACTCTCTACACCCTAACTTTTAATTTAAGAGGAATTCTTTCTTTCTTAACGGCATAAAATTCAACCAGCTGCTCTCTTGTGTACCGTAATTCTATTACTAAAGAGTCAAATACTAACTATAACTCACTCCGGAAAAAGTTAACCAAATAAGATAGAAGTTAAAAATAATTTTTATATATAAACAATAGCAATAATAAATAAATAAATAAATTAGAAGTTCTATGATAAGTCTAGAACCTATTAATTTCACGTATATTGATTAAACTATGGGAAAAGTCAATATCACAGGGTGACTTTCCCATAAAAGCAAGAGGTCTCAATTCTCCCAACTATTTAGGAAAATGTCTATTTCTATACAAAAAAAGTAGAGGAAGAAGTTTCAAGCCAAATTGATTAATTAGAACATGGACTAATAACAAAATTTAGATGCATTTTTCAGTTGTCATCTTCAAGTACAAGTACAAGTACAAGTGTGGTTTTGTTTCACACCCATCAACGAAGATTAGAAAGTGAATATTTCCTTAGAACGACAACAGATTCCATCAATTAGTAATCTTTTAGGTGGCCTAGATAATTCATAATAGTAGTAAATTAAAAAACCTTTTTTGCATTATTAGTTAAACTCTTTTATGTACATTTTCAGGGCAAAGCAAGTTAGAGGAAGTGTTAGAAATTAAAAAGCAGGTATGGAAGACAAAACAGTGATAATAACAACCTTAAATGCAGCATGGACAGCTCCAAACTCCATATTTGATATTTTCTTGGAAAGCTTTATAATTGGGAACCAAACGAAACCTCTGTTGAAACATGTTTTAGTTGTAGCTTTGGATCAAACTGCCTATTCTCGTTGCTTGGAAAAACAGTACCTTCACTGCTATGCTCTGACTACAGAAGGCGTTGATTTAAAGATGCGTACCGTTCTCGAGACCGGATATAACTTTATTTTCACGGTACTCCTCCTTCACTATTTCATCCCTTATATTTCTAGTTTGAAAATATTTATATATTGCTCATGTAGATGCTGATATATTGTGGTTTCGACAACCATTTGCACATTTTTATCCTGACACTGATTTCCAAATAGCTTGCGACCATTATTGCTATGATTCTTTCGATTTGGACAACTCACCAAATGGAGGTTTCAATTTTGTGAAATCAAATAATCGTAGCATCCAATTTTACAAGTATTGGTATGATGCAAGAGAGGCACATCCAGGAAAAATGGATCAAGATGTACTAAACACGACCTTTTTGTTAAAGAAATTGGATTGAAAATAAGGTTTTTGGACACTGTTCTATTTGGGGGATTTTGTGAGCCTAGTAAAGATCTTAATTTTGTTTGCACAATGCATGCAAACTGTTGTATTGGACTTGAAAATAATATACATGACCTAACAATGGCCATTGATGATTGGAAAAAGTTTTTGCTTTTGCCTGATGATGAAAGGATGTCAAAGCCACAAACTTGGACTCTTCCAAGAATCTGTGGTTAAAGTTTGTTAAATTACAACACCAATCCTTTGTTCTTCTATTTATGGTCTTTCATGTTACCCTTTTTTCTCTGTATTTCCTTTTTATTAATTTCCTTTTTAGTATCCGATTAAGGATTTGAACATTTGGAATTTTACCAGATCTTATTTCATTTGCTTGGGTTCCAACTCTATTATTTAGTGAAGTCTTTAATACATATAGTACAGCTTCGAGTAAAGCTTTATAAGTCTTTGATGGTTGGTATCCTAATCCTTTTTTCTTTTTTTCCAAGTTTCTAAAATTTACCTAAACGTAAATAAAACGGAAAATATCTTTTCATTCCTACATATAATGCTATGGATTTAACCTGTACATATTCCCAGTAGTTCCATAATACTTATAACAAGTAAACATGAAATTGGGGTTTTATACCGTCTATATATTGAGTAGGAAAACTGCTCCAAACAAAAGCTTGAAGAAAGAACAAGGGAGTTGTTTGATACCCATTTCTACGCTTAAAACTAAAAGTATTAGTAACAAATAAAATTGTATACGGTTAAAAGCGGGTCCACCCGATTTTACTGATTAACCGAAACTAAGGTGATGGATCGAAGATCGATCCCGTAATAGATCAGATAGAGGCATGAGGATAGGATATCGAGTTTGGGATTCGAGGTACCTGTCGAGATCGAGACCAGTAGTGACCGAGACCAAATGAGACAGGCATCGAGCAAGACCGAAGATAGCATGATAACAGAAATCTCGTTATCATGGCGGAAATCTCGTAACGAATCAAATCAAGAGTAGTTGTTTAGCTAATCATGGGATTTTCTTCTGTAATTAGAATTGTACCATAAGTAGAATTCCTCTACTATATAAAGGGGAGTTCTAATCATTTGTAAGACACATTAATCTGACATATCAAAGCAATATAACACACTCTTTCTCGCTTATACACTCTTGTTCATCAGTTTACTTTCTCCTTTATTACCTTAGTATCGGTCAGTTCGAGAGCACTCTAGCTCGAGAGCTGAATTGCATTTCAACACTGGTTTGCTTTACTTTATTGTTAATTTCTGTTATTTATCATCACATTTATCAACCGATATTAGGTGAAATCACATATCCTTAAAACCACATTATAAGTTTAATTGTTATGCGATTTTAAGGGTAAACAGTTTGGGACCCACCGTGGGGCTAAGGATAATAGTGATTACCTGGTATTAATTCTCATAACACATACTACTTTACGCTTGTTCTCGTAAGTGTTTTTTATTTCAGGATCAGCATGTCGAATTCACAAGAAGTACCCACACACACCGACAACGGCCTTGGTTTTCATGGAGAAAACGATAATGTAGTCGCCCCAGGGATCGAAGTGCCTCGGGCTGGCCTCTAGGGAGTACCAATTGCGAACCCCGTCAATGTGAGTTCACATGTCGACCTAAATGCAATTTGGGCATTGATCCTGAAGGTAGCATACACAGGGAAGTTCGATCAGGTGGTTGAGCTACGCAGGGCGGAGAAGACGGTGGAGTTAGCCTCCAACTAATATTTGAAATGTTACAGGACCAACAAGCTTCCATAGCGCAACTACAAAATAAACACTGAGCACCAAGTGGGGTCGAACCCGAGCCCTCACAAGAAGTTATTCATAGGGTCGAACCTATATCGGAGATATCGAATGCCAATGAATCGGGGACTGACCCCGCCATTATGAAAATGCTCGAGGAGCTCACTAAGCGGATCGAATCAGGAAAAATGAATATCAAGGAAAATGACAAAAACGTAGAAACATATAACTCCCGATTTGACCAAATACCGGCGGCACCACCGATTCTAAAGGGTGTGGATTCGAAGAAGTTTGTGCAGAAGCTTTTTCCTCCAAGTGCGGCTTCGAATCCCATACCGAAGAAATTCCGCATGCCAGAAAGTCCCCAAGTACAATGGGACAACCAACCCTAATGAGCATGTCACTTCTTATACATGCGCGATAAAGGGGAATGACTTAGAAGATGATGAGATTGAGCCGTCCTATTGAAGAAGTTTGGAGAAACTTTATCGAAGGGGGCGATGATATGGTACCACAATTTGCCGCCCGATTCAATCGATTCCTTCGCCATGCTTGCAGATTCCTTTGTGAAGGCACACGCCGGAGCAATAAAGGTTGCGACTAGGAAGTCAGACCTCTTCAAAGTGAAACAAAAGGACAACGAAATGTTAAGGGAGTTTGTATCTCGGTTCCAGATGGAAAGCATGGACCTGCCCCCGGTCGCAGATGATTGGTTGTCCAAGCCTTTACTGAAGATTTGAACATACGAAGTTTGATAGCATCACGGCAACTAAAGCAGAATTTAATTAAATATCCAGCAGTGACCTGGGGAAATGTACATAATCGGTACCAGTCAAAAATAATGGTCGAGGATGATCAGTTGGGGACCCCTTCCGATTTCGTTTATCCAAACAGGCCCATCGGAAGAATTCAAAGGGACATCGAAAGAGAACCCCGATCGAATAGAGATCGGTACCAACCATACGACGCAGATCGCAGAAATAGTGGCCCATGACGCAACCCCGTTCAAAGTGATCCAAGGAATGATCGAGGAAAGAGCTCTCGAGGGCTCATGAGTAAGAGTGGCTTCGATAAACATGTCAGAACAACTAACTCACCACGACTATCAGAATACAATTTTAGCATTGACGCACCTTGTTATTCGGTAGAGGGTCGTGGAGAAGCTCGGCCTACAGGATCATATCGTGCCCGCAGCTCGGGTTCTCAATGGTTTCAACATGGCTAATGAAACTACTAAGGGTGAAATCATCTTGCCACTAAATATAGCCTGAACCATTCAAGAAACAAAATTCAATGTGATCGAAGGCGACATGAGATACAACACCCTGCTTGGGAGACCCTGGATTCATAACATGAGGGCGTTCCCTTCAACGCTTCACCAAGTTCTCAAGTTTCCAACACCGGAAGGAGTAAAAACAGTGTATGGGGAGCAACATGCCGCCAAATATATGTTTGTGGTCGATGAAGTGATACAGGTATCTAAACACTCATCAAAAAAGGGATCAGAGTCCAAAGGAAAGCAGGAAGCTAAATAGAAACCACAGGCACCAGCCTCGACTCAGTCGGAGAAGCAGGGAACGGACGAGGATGATGACTACTGGATCCCTCAATCCTTCATAATTCCTGATGATTCCGACGCCACCAAATCGACAGTCGAAGAGCTGGAACATGTCATTCTGATCGAACACCTGCCCAAACGAAAGGTATACCTGGGCACGGGATTGACTCCCGAGCTCAACAAAAAACTTATTAGATTTTTTTTAGATAACAAGGATTGTTTTGCTTGGTCCCATCTAGATATGACAGGGATCCCACCGGAGATCAGTACATATCGACTAAGCTTTGACCCGAAGTTCCACCCAGTAAAACAAAAGAGAATGCCCCAGTCCGAGGTAAAGCATGCATTCATCAAGGACGAGGTAACCAAACTTCTCAAAATAGGATCAATTCAGGAGGTAAAATATCCTGAATGGTTAGCAAACGTAGGTGTAGTCCCTAAGAAGGGAAATAAACTTCGAATGTACGTAGACTGTGAGGATTTAAACAAAGCATGCCCTAAAGATTGCTTTCCTTTGCCGAATATCGATTGCATGATCGATGCTACGACCGGACACAAGATCCTTAGTTTTCTAAATACATACTCTGGGTACAATCAAATACAAATGAACTCGGAGGATCAGGGTTCATCACTAAATACGGCGCCTATTGTTATAACATAATGTCGTTTGGACTAAAAAATGCTAGTGTTACTTATCAATGCCTAGTAAATCGAATGTTCGAAGAACAAATAGGTAAATCAATGGAAGTTTATATTAACGACATGCTAGTTAAGTCCCTGCAAGCAGAGGACCATTTGAAACATTTGCAGGAGACCTTCGACATACTAAGAAAATACAACATGAAACTCAACCCAGAGAAGTGCGCATTCAGGGTCAGCTCGGGCAAATTCCTCGGCTTCATGGTATCAAATCGGGGGATCGAGATCAACCCCGTTAATCAAGGCCATCAAAGATATCACGATCATGGATAATTTCAAGTCCGTACAAAGGTTAACAGGGCGCATAGCCGCCCTAGGTCTATTCATTTTGAGGTCCTCAGATAGAAGCCACTAATTCTTCCCACTGCTTAAGAAGATCAATTTTGCATGGACCCCGGAATGCCAACAAGCCATGGAAGAACCAAAACGATATATTTCTAGCCCACCATTGCTTCATACCATGAAGGCGGACAAACAACTCTACCAATACTTAGAGGTCTCTAAGATAGAGGTAAGTGGGGTCCTAGTTCGAGAAGAGCAAGGTACACAAATCCCTGTTTATTATGCTAGCCGAACCCTAGGTCAGGTCGAGACCCAATACCCACACTTAGAAAAATTAGTGCTTGCTTTAATAAGCGCCTCTAGGAAATTAAAATTTTATTTTGAGTGTCACATAATTTGTGTTGTGACTACCTATCCCCTTCGCAATATTTTGTCTATTGGCCAAATGGGTCGTCGATATAAGCGGGAAAGATATTGAGTATCAACCCTGAACGGCCATCAAGTCTCAAATCTAGTCATACATTATGGCGGACATCGTACCCAAGGTAAAAATGGAACTATTACTAAAATCGGGTACATCACTGGGGGTGTGGACCCTCTTTGAAGACGACGCTTCGAACAGGAAAGGGTACGAGCTAGGCATCGTTTTAAAGTCGCCCATAGGTAATACAATTAGACCATCTATCAAAACTTCAAAATTAACTAACAATGAGGCAGAGTATGAGGCCATGATTGCAGGTCTCGAGATAGCTAAGAGTTTGGGAGCAGAGCTCATCGAGGACAAATGTGACTCCCAACTTATGGTAAACCAAGTCAACAAAACTTTCGAGGTTCGAGAAGACCAAATGCAGAGGTACTTGGACAAAATACAGGTGGCTTTACATCGATTTAAATAATGAACCCTACAACACGTACCCCGAGAACAAAACAGTGAGGCCGATGCCCTTGCATATTTGGGGTCATCGGTCAAAGACAACGAACTTAGCACGGGGACTGTCATACAACTTTCGAGGTCATTAATTGAAGAAGGCCACGCCGAAATAAAATCCATAAGTCAGACCTGGGATTGGAGGAATAAGTGTATCGAGTACCTAAAGAACGGGAATCTTCCATCGGATCCTAAGGAATCGAGGACTCTACGCACGAAGGCCGCACGGTTCACATTGGCCGAGGATGGAACATTGTATAGGATAATGTTCGATGGACCATTGGTGATATGTTTGGACCGGGAGACACCGACTACGTCCTATGGGAAATTCACGAAGGCACTTGCGGAATCATTCCGGTGCCGAGTCATTGGTTCACAAAGTCATCAGAGCAGGATACTATTGGGCCGATATGGGAAAGGATGCAAAAGAGTTTGTTCGAAAGTGCGACAAATGTCAAAGGTATGCGCCAATGATTCACAAACCCGGGGATCAACTCCACCCAGTCTTATCCCCATGGTCGTTCATGAAATGAGGAATGGATATCGTCGGCTCTCTCCTATCGGCCCCAGGTAAAGCTCAATTCATTTTGTGTATGACTGACTAGTTTTCCAAGTGAGTTGAAGCACAGGACTTCAAGAAAGTTAGAGAAAAAAAAGTCATAGAGTTCATTTGTGACCAAATTATATGTTGATTCGGGATGCCTGCTGAGATCGTATACGATAATGGGAAGCAATTTGTCGGCAGCAAAGTGACAAAATTTCTCGAAGACCACAAGATTAAAAGGATTTTATCAACGCCATATCATCCTAGTGGGATCGGACAAGCCAAATCGACAAACAAGACCATCATTCAAAATCTAAAGAAAAGATTGACTGACGCTAAAGGAAAATGGAGAGAGATACTGCCCGAGGTCCTTTGGGCGTACGGCACAAAGTTAAAATCCAGTAAGGGGGAAACACCGTTCTTTTTAGTCTATGGTGTCAAAGCTCTGATCCCAGTCGATGTCGGGGAACCTAGCCTCAAGTTTCGGTATGCGACGGAAAAGTCAAATCGCTGGGTTATGAATACAAACCTCGAATTGCTAGATAAAAGATGGGAAAGCGCCCTCGTTCGGATGAACGTACAGAAACAGCGGATCGAAAGGTATTACAACCGAAGAGCCAATCTTTGACACTTTAAGATCGGGGACTTAGTTTGAGAAAAGTCACCCTCAACACTCGAAACCCGAACGAAGGAAAACTTGGCCCGAACTGGGAGGGACCATATCAGGTCCTCGACATCATCAGAAAAGGATCCTATAAGCTAGTAAGGTAGTCGCTTCTTTTTTTCAGTATACTGCTCCGCTCGCGGCATGATGAAAGATGAGCAATTACCAAACAATTGGAACATATCACTTCTCAAATGATATTACTGCTAAGATATGACCTTCTCCATTTTTATTTTTATTTTATATTAACCAATTGCAGGTGTTCGATCGAAGACATCAAGGGATTGTTCAACACAAAGTCCTTAGGTCTGAAAGCACGCGTTGCACTCTTTTTCCCTTAGACCGGTTTTTGTCCCAAATGGGTTTTTCGCCTGCGAGGTTTTTAACGAGGCAACCATTGTTCGTGCTAACTTAGAGCAATTCAATAGTATCCGAGGCTTTTTTACAATCAACCTCGAATACTGGGGGTCATCACCCTCGAATGTCAACTTTGTTACAAGGAAAGTACTTTATGTCAACGGGGTCTCGATAGGTAACTTTTGTAAGGGTCGCACGATCGAACAAACCGTGCACATGTAGGTTACTCGAGCCCTAATATCAAACATGTACGCATGTATAATAATATATTAAGAGAAGTATTTTTCCTTGCCAAATATTTCATGCCTTAGAAAAATATTACTTTACAATTTCATACTTTTGACCTATTATGGAAACAGGCTTAAGGGCCGATCACAACTAAAAGTTTGAACAACTAACCCCACACTGGGGGACTTCCATCCGAAAAATGAACGAGATTGAATTATTAAAATCTCGATATCATAAGACCTTAAAAAGGCAATCCTCGATTTTTATAGGCTACAACCACTCCACTCGGGGACTCATACTTCGAGCAATCTCGAAATGAAAAAAATAAGCCTAAGAGGCAAATCCCAAATAAAAGGCTATGGCCGAATTAAGACGGTTCGGAGACATCCGAATTCCGTAATAAAATAGGCTTCGAATATTTTCATAAGCTAGTTAAAAAGGCTATCCTCGGCAAAATTACAAAGGATTTCGTAACATCGACCCTCGAAAACCCTAAGGGGTACCGAATTGTTCGAACTCTCAAACAATTTCTTTATTTCATGCTAATTCATTATGAAACAAAGGGTTTCGATAGAATCAACCCATCAAAAACCCTAATGGGCATAGATTTATCTCATGCTAAGGCATAACAAATTTTTATACAATTAACTTTTTTAAGCTGAAAAGAGAAAAAAGCCATTATTTTTACAAAGGCCACATCGGCCTAATACAAAAGCCTAAGGGCCATTCTTACTTTTGATTCTAGAAATCATCCTCACACAACTAAAACCTAAGTGTTATCCTATTTCGAGTTCGATCAAGCACTCACTCGACACTGGTTTGGTTTTGATCAAAACACCCAAACTTCGAACCAACAAAATAATATTTTATAAGGTATGAATAAAGTGAAATTATGTAAGACAAGGCAAAGTATCACGAGACAATATAGAAATAAAGAAAAATTTCTTATGTATCAAAATCATTTACAAGGGCGACATGGCACAGTCGAGGTTCTATACAAAATCAAAAGGAAAATGTAATAACCCGACCGGTCATTTTGAGCTCTAGCGTGTCGTTCAGCGGTTGGAAGTCATGAACACCTTTATTTCGGGTATGTTGACTTGTGCGTATGGTCGAAATTGAAATTCTGGAAGATCGGAGTTGAATTGAAAGGAAAATTTTCATTTCAGAAGCCTTAAGTTGAAGAAATTGAGTAAGACTGGAATTTTGAGTAATCGACCTCGGAATCAGGATCCGAAGGTTCCACCAGGTTCGTATGATGATTTCATACTTGGGTGTATGTCCGGGTCGGGTTTTGGATAACCCGGGAGCGTTTTGGCGTATATTGTGGAATCAGCATTTTTAACGAATTTCCTAAATTTGGCTTCAAGCGCATTTCAATGATTTTGATGTCTGTTTGGGGTTCCGAGTCAGGGAATTGCTCCGTATGGTGATTCTGGAATTAGGAGCGCGATCGGAAGTGAATCCGGATATCCGAAAGTCAATTCAAGGTTATTTGGCTAAAGTTAGAATTTGAAGGTTTTGGAAGAATTCGACCGGAAGTGGAGATTTTGATATCGGGGTCGGAATGTAATTTCGGAAGTTGCAGCAGGTCCGTAATGTTGAATACGACTTGTGTGCAAAATTTGGGGTCAATCGAACGTAATTTGACAGGGTTCGGCATCGGGTGTGGAAGTTGAAATTTCTTAAGTCTTAAAGATTTGGATTAGAGAGGGAATCGTCGTTTCGATGTTGTTTGATGTGTTTTGAGGCTTTGAGAAAGTCCGTATTATGTTTTGGGACAGGTCGGTGTGATTGGACGGGGTCCCGGTGGCCTCGAGTGGATTCCGAGTGGTTAACGGATGAAAGTTGAAGTAGGAAAAGAGCTAAAGGTTGCTGGTATCTTGTGTGACCGCACCTGCGAGGCTTTGGCCACAAGTGCGGAGCCGCAGGAGCGGCTTGGACGCCGCAGGTGCGAGGTATGGCTGGTTGGGCTGAGGACCGCAGGTGCGGCGTATGGATCGCAGGTACGAGTTTTGGCTGGAGTCGAGGAAGCCGCAGGTGCGGGAGATTGGTCGCACCTGTGGAAACACAGGTGCGTAGAGGTGATCGCAGGAGCGGGAGTTGCTGGGTTGAGTCAGGGGCGCACCTGCGATGGAATTTCCGCAGGTGCGGAGCCGCAGGAGCGGCTATTGTACCGCAGGTGCGAAAAGTAGGCCTGGGCAGATTGTTTTTAAAACGGGAATTGGTCATTCCTTCTTCCATTTTCATCTTTGTGAGGGCGATTTTGAGGAGCTTCAAGAAGGGATTTTCATCATGAATCACAAGGTAAGTAACTTCTTCATGTTTTTAAGTTAAATACAAGACTATTACATGGATTGAACATGAATTTTGGGAAAATATGGGGGTTTGGAGAAAACCTAGAAATTTGGTGAAAGTGGATTTTAGCCACGAGTTGAGCGTGAATATTTGAGTAAATTGTATAATTGGACTAGTGAAGATATGGGTAGAGTATATTCGAGAAATTTCAGAATCCGGACACATGGGCCCAAGGGCATTTGGTCATTTCACTAAGCAGAGTTGGGAAATTATATAATCTGAATTTTTAGCAAACAAATCAAGTATATTCTCATTGGTTTATCATCATTTGGGTAATTTTGGAGAGTTGCGCATCGATTGGAGTCGTCGGGAAGGCTTGGAGTTCGTTTATGGAATTTCGGAGCGAGGTAAGTCTCCTTTCTAACTTTGTGAGGGAAAATTGTCCCCATAGGTGAACTAAATGAATAAATGCTATTATTTGCGGGGGCTACGTACGCACGAGGTGATGGGAGTCCGTGCGTAGCTACTGTTATTCCATGTCCGGGTAGCCTAGGACCCACTAGCATGTCTTACGTGTTGTATATGCGATCTTGTCATGATATTAAACTTATAATACAAATAAATTGGTAATCTATTTTCCAAAAAAAAAGGGTTAGAGCGTATTTTCTTAATTATTTGGAAATAGGATTGATTTTCCCCGTGGATCAGGGTGTTCTTGGCAAGATTACTTATTGAATACTGTTAAGATTTGACAAAACGAATTTCCAGAAATATATACTAAATATTATCGTCATGTTTAATTAAGGAGAATTTTATTATTTCTATGGGAAAATGTCTTCTTGAACAAAAATGTGGATTCCTTTATGTGAATACATGTACTTATGAGCACCTGAGTCGCAGGTATGATTCGCGAGCAGGCTAGCCGTATTTATTATGTTGACCGCGTCGCATGATCGATTCGCGAGTGGGGGAAAATAGATGCATCTATGGTTCGGGCCGATCGACCCTTCGGCAGTGCACAGTTTATTATTGTTGGTCCGTGCCGTTCGACCTCGGCATATATGTTGCGCATGATAAATGTTGCGTATTTTCCTGTGATTTATACATGTATATTGGCCTAAGTATATTGAGTTGCCAGTTCAAAAGAAGGAGGATTTATGTGAAAAATGCGGAATAAGTTGATATTTATTGACGTTTCTAATCTCCGATTATTTGATTAATTGATTATGATAGTCATGCTTAGATTCTCACTTAGAATATACTAGACTGACTTATAGGAAGTGTCAAATTTTACCCCTCGTCACTACCTCTCTGAGGTTAGGCGGATACTTACTGGGTACACGTTGTTTTCGTACTCATACTACACTTGTTGTGCATTTTTGTTGCACAGGTACACCCTTAGCGGTGGTTAACTCGGAGACTTAGACGTGATGCATTATCCGTAGGCGTCCCGCAGCTGACAGAGTCTCCCTCTATGTACTGTATTTTATTTCTAAATTTTTTGTCCAATCTGTACTTCGAACAAGCTTTGTAATATTTGTATAAACTCTTAGAAACTGATCATGCACTTGTGACACCGGGTTCTGGGAAATGTATTTGGGTTGTGTTTTACATAAATGAACTGTTGCTTTTCCTACGAAATGGATTTCTATCTAGATGTTATGTATTAAAATAAAAAGTAACGATTTCGAAAATGCTAAAACAGGAAATTACTTCTATTAATTAAGGATTGGCTTGCCTGACAGTAGTGTCCGGCGCCATCACGACCTTACGAATTTTTGGTCATGACAACATGATATCCTAAAGTTCCTAATTATCTTTGGGGGCGGCTTCTTCCCCATAGGGTTCCCCCTACTCTGAGACCCGCTCTCACTCCCAGCATCATCATCATCATCTGAGGAAGCCCGTGTCTTAGCATCGACTTTGTGCTCTTTGGATTTTACTATCTCATCAGTGAGATTGAAACCTCGAGCATGGATCTCTTCGAGGGTTTCCCTCCGAGATTGGCACTTGGCGAGCTCCAACTCAATGGCCCTGACATTTTCCCTTGCTTGAGCTTGAGCAACTTCAGCATCAGACCGGTAGACGGCCACGATCGCCTCCGCATCGGCCTTAGCCTTTTCAGCCTCATATTTGGCCTTTGCAAGTACGGCGGCCAACCGAGCCTCGAAATCCTCTATTTTTTTGGCCTATGACGAGCTCTTCTCTTTCATACCCTGAAACTGACTTTCAGCCAATGATAACTGGGCTCGAGCATCTTCTTTCTCTGAGGCGAGGCGGTCCATTTTTAGCTTCCAGATCAGGATCTTCGCCTTCATCGCATCGACCTCTCCTCGAAGCTGCTCGATTCTCTCGAGCATCTGCTTGACCTGTGATATCAAATTGTTAGCGACCATTCCCGAACTGATGCCATGAGCTTCTAAGATTCTATTTACCTGCTCAGTTAGGTCAGATTGTTTTTTTGAGTCGCGGCTAGCTCAGCCCGGAGGTCCTTCATTTCTTCTTCTTTTTGCCCACTGAAGAGTTTTAGGGCATTCTTTTCCTCGGTGAGCCTCTGAATTTTGGCCTCGTATCGGCTCAATTATGCTCAAGACCTAGAAAATGCCT
Source organism: Nicotiana undulata (assembly GCA_005239495.1). Classification (NCBI taxonomy): domain Eukaryota; kingdom Viridiplantae; phylum Streptophyta; class Magnoliopsida; order Solanales; family Solanaceae; genus Nicotiana; species Nicotiana undulata. The sequence goes on from MDKH01014392.1 coordinate 44,706, forward strand.
CATGATGAAGCATCGAAGCCTACACAGACAAAAGGAAGGAAGTTAGTCAAAGAGAAAAAAACAAGTATAATATCAACAAGGGAATTCAAGGCTTACTTGATTTAAGTCTTGTGGTGCCTCATTAAAGAGGCATGGTTCTCCCACTTCGTCCATCAGGGCATGGTCATCCTCCGTGACCAGAACCCGAAGATAACTAGCCACCCCTACGGGGGGCAGCAAAAACTTGAGCATCCTCCAGGATGGAGATGACGACCGTTCGTCTGATCCTAGGACAGACACTAGGGCCAGGAATTGATCGGTAAATTTGAAACTCGATGAGGTATCACCTGAATCCTTCCTCAGTATTTCCATGTCGCTCAGACCGGCGACATTCTCGATCCCGATAAAATAACCAAGGAAGGGGTCCTCCCCTCCGTGGGCTCCTTCTGCATTAGGAGTCTTCATGGCTTGGGCCTCCCGAATCGTCTCCTAGGAAAATGAAGGGAGGGACGGGGAGTCTCCGACTACTATTTCCCCATGATGAGGTGTTCGAGGGTTAAGAGGAGCCCATCCACTTTGCTCAAGAAAAAATGGAGCAATATGACGATCCTCCAGAATGAGGGATGAATCTGATCGAGGGTCACCTGGTACTTTTTGCAGAAGTCCACGATGATTGGGTCGAGAGGACCCAACATGAAAGGGTAAGTGTAAACACTCAATTACCCTTCCACGTGGGTGGTAATGCCTCATCTAGGGCCGGTATCACAACCTCTTTGTCTTGCAAGTTGCAATCCTTCTTCACTTTCTTGAGGAAGCTCTTAGGTACGGAGCACATATATCTCGATACCAGCTCACAACGACCAGAGAGTGACGGAGTTTTCTCGGTCTTGAAATCGGAGCTGATAACACACACCCTGGGAATACATTCCTCAAGGCGTGGTTCCACCGTCTCTTTCCCGCCGGTCGGCTGAGAGGATGAAGCAGTTTCCTTTTGAGGCATAATTTTTGACGTTTTCGCCATTTGGTTTTGAGGTCAAAGATAGATAAATATGATAAGATCTGGTATTTTAATAAGAGGTTAGCGGTGAAACTTGTAGATTAGCAGAAGAAGAGCCTGAAAAACTTTGAAGGTTAAAGCAGAAAGGGTTGAAGGTAAAGTTTTAAGGGTGTAAAAGAGGCTTATTTATAGAATTTACGGCGACGTTCAAAGTTTCTAGTGGCCGACCACCAACTGATACACATTAATAACCTGGGGACCTGTACCGACGGGATGTTTCGGTCACTTATGTCGCTTATGTCGTTTCTTGTCATTACAGTCCAAAAAATAAGGGTACTATCTATATACGATTAAAATAGGGCCCACCCGATTTTACTGATTAACCGAGACCAAGGTGATGGATCAAAAATTGATCCCGTAATAGATCAGATCGAGTCATGCGGATGGGATACCGAGTTCGGGATTTGAGGTACCTGTCGAGATCAAGACCAGTAGTGATCGAGACCAAATGAGACAAGCATCGAGAAAGACCGAAGATAGCATGATAACAGAAAGGAGAGATATATGTGGCTGGTCGAAGATCATGCGGAAATCTCAGAACGGATCGAATCAAGAGCGGTTATTTAGCTAATCATGGGATTTCCTTCTGTAATTAGAATTGTACCATAAGTAGAATTCATGTACTATATAAATGGGAGTTCTAATAATTTGTTAGACACATTATTCTGACATATCAAAGCAATATAACACACTCTCTCACTTATACTCTCTTGTTCATAAGTTTACTTCCTGCTTCATTACCGTAGTATCAATTAGTTCGGGTGCACTCTAGCTCGAGGGCTGAATTGCATTTCAACACTGGTTTGCTTTACTTTATTGTTAATTTTTGTTATTTATCATCGCATTTATCAATTGATATTAGGTAAAATCACATATCTTTAAAATCACGTTATAAGTTTAATTGTTATCCTTTGTTATCCGATTTTAAGTGTAAACAAAAATATTACAAGTGTTTATGGCAGAGTATTACTTATTAGTGAATCCAATATAACCTACAATATTTTACGAATTTTAAATACCTTACGATTATGTTCGATCCTTTCAACCATTAGTAGGCATATAACATGTTCCAAATTAACCATAAACCCATAAATGGAACCAATCATTTGGCAAGTTACACATTTCGCCGGTCCATTAAAATATTTATATTCGCTAACCAAAGAGACCAAAAATATTTATAAAATATATGTATTTCCTTTGTTTCAAAACGAATGAATTATTGCTATTTGGTGAGCCAAATAAAGTTTTCTTTTAACCATATTTTTTGTAAATAAATTAAATATTTTAATTATTATGACTTATAATACTTTTATGAAGTGTCTAAGTATATAAATTTTATTTTTAAAAGCTTACAGAATCAATCTTTAAATTCAGTGCCAAAATTAGTCAATTTAAACGTTATAATCCGAAAAGGTTCAAACAAATTGAAATAGAACGATAGTATAGTTTGTCGAGGGGTTGTACTGTATAGTTTTCCTTTTAAGAAAAGACTTCTTTAAACGTCTCTAACATATGTCGAGAAAGGTAGTATAAAAATGTTACAAGTGTGATTCATGAAAAATTATGATCCTGCATTATGAGTTTGCATTCTCTCTGGAGCACCCGTCCATTCACCTTTCGTTCCCAGTTGTATTAGCTTTTGCTAAATCAACGTATATAGTTCTCCCAACCTAATAGGTTCCCTCTATTTTAAAATGGCATTCAAAATGAATTACTCTCCTTAGACCTTAATACTTAAAGACTCAGATGAATTAGTGGATCGACCTCGTGAAAATTATATTTATGAGGATCTGACTCTCCTTTTCCTTTTCTTTATTTTCAGCACCTGAAATTGTTAATGGTCCGGGTCCGTTTTAAAATTTTAAAAAATTTCAGGGTCTAGTATGAAAACATAACAAAAATAGTTTTAACACCCATTTAATATTTTTTTTACAAAAAACAACAATAACAAACTCAGTTTGCGCATCCAGGGAATCGAACCCTGGTAAGTAGCGTGGGAGGGTACTATGATACCACTACACCAGATGCGGCTTCCATTTAATATTTGTTTTATACCCATTTAATATTCTTTCTCTTGATTCAAATTACGTCTTTCTGTCAGCTCTCGCTCTTCACTAGATCTCTCTAATTTGTGAATGATTCAGTCTATGATCGTCAGTTGTTTTTCAGGTATTTGAGCGTAAAATCGTGTTCTCCATTATTGTATTGTCTTTTAAAGGTCTTTTTGCGGGTTAGTCGAATACTAACCTCTGTGTCAGAGTTCCAATCTTGAGGAACTAATGTAATAAAGTTTTTATTTTTTTATTTTTAAGGCAACAAAGTTGTTATATGTTTTTGAGTGTGTCGTGTGGAAAGATTTTTGGTTAATTGAGTTACTGTCGAGTAGAACATTAATGTTATCTTTTTGTGTTTTCTCAGGTTTATTTGAAACTTTAATCGGCGATGGTGTTTTCTCTTTCACGATATTGTCAAGTACACCCAAAGCACTTTTTTCGTTGTTTGATGGTGTTATTGTATACGGTTAAAATCAGGACCACCCGATTTTACTATTTGATCGAGACCAAAATGTTGCATCGAAGGTCGGTTTCGACTATCACGAAGATGAAGCATCGAGTTCGAGATTGAAGTATCTTTCGAGACCGAGGTTGGTAACAATTGAAGACAAGATAAATAGACACCAAGTGATATCGGAGATAGCATAATAACGACAGAACAAGTTATCCGTGACTGGTCGAGGATCACGGCGTAAATCTCGGAACGGATCAAATCAGAAGCAGTTAATTAACTAATTATTTGATTTCCTTTTGTAATTAGAGTTATACCATAAGTAGAACTCTTCTGCTATATAAATGGGGGTTCTAATCATTTGTAAGGCATCATTATTCATAGAGACAAAAGCAATATAATCTTTCTTTCTCGCTCACATTATTGTTAATCAATTTACTCTATTTTCCAACTATTTTTGCACCTATCAGCTCGAGAGTACTTCGACTCGAGCGTTGAGTTCTGTCTGAACAACTGGTTTGCTTTACTTAAAATTTCATTATATCGTGTATCTTCATATTTATAAATTGGTGTTGAGTGAAATCACATATCCTTAAAACCACAATATAAGTTTAATTGTTATCCAAATTTTAGGGTAAACAATTTGGCGCCCATCGTGGGGCTAAGGATAATAGTGATCGTTCAATATGGATTCTGATAACACACTCTATTTTACGCTTGTTCTTGTAAGTGTTTTTATTTTAAAGATAAAACATGTCAAATTCACAAACAGCACCCAGACATTGTGACAACGCCCTCGGATTTCACAGGGAAAACGACAATATAGTCGCCCCAGGGATCGAGGTGCCACATGCCGATCTCGAAGGAGCACCAATTTCCAATCCAATTGACGTCAGTTCGCATATCGCCTTAAATGCAAATTCGAACGCTGATCCCGAAGGAAGTGTACACAGAGAAGGTCGATCTGGTGGTCGATGTACGCAGGGCGGAAGAGATGGAGGAGTCAGCCTCCAATTAGCATTGGAGATGTTACATGCTCAACAAGCCGCTATTGCACAACTACAAAATCAGCATCGAGCATTGCGTGGGGTCGTGTCACAACCCAAATTCCCAACCCTCGGGATCGTGATGGCGCCTAACACTACACTTGCTAGGCAAGCCAATGTTAGAACTTAATTAACCATTTTCTCTTAAAAGTTTACGTAACAAAATAGAACAATTTAAAAATGAATACTGAATCTAATATTTTTAAATGAATAATAACCGAACGAATAAATCGAACCACAAACTAAATATATAACTACCCAGGGTCTGGTGTCACAATTCACGAACTACTATAGAGTACTACAAATAAGTGGGTTGAAAGAAATGTATCTCTGTTTTGAATAAAATAAAACAGTATCTAAATAAATAGGGGAAGACTCCAGGAATCTGCGGACGCCAGCAGATCTACCTTGTGTCTCCGTGTAAATGCTCAACTATACACAAAGGATCAGCTTTGACCGGAACCTGGATCTGCACAAAAAGTGCAGAGTGTAGTATCAGTACAACCGACCCTATGTACTGAGTAAGTGTTGAGCCTAACCTCGACGAAGTAGTGACGAGACTACGACAGGGCATTTATAACATAACCTATGAACAATGTATAATAAAGCAAGAAAGAAATTCTAAACTAGACATAAACAATAATCTTTAGCAATAAATAAAATAACTCGGTCACCTTTTCCAGGTCTCGTCTATAACCAATTCTCACATAAGTTTCCAAATTTCCAAATTCACTTTAAAATAACCGTAAGTGCATAATATGAGAAACAATAGAGTAAAACAGAAAGTTTTCCAATCTTTGTGTTTAAAATCGGTAAAACATAAATGTCCTCCCTTATTGCTCCTTGTTGCGGTACGCAACCCGCTCTCACCTGGCAACCCTTATTGCTCTTCCCTATACATATCACCCTTATTTCTCCTGTTGCGGCGTGCAGTCCGATCCCACATGTCCACCCTTATCACTCCTTGTTGCGGCGTGCAACCCGCTCCCACCAGACAATCACATCACTTTATTTATTAAAAAAAAAATTCACAATTCAGGTCAAAGCCTTTCACAATATTTATGTCTCAACAGTGATAAACAGAAAACTGTACTATTCCTAAACTTCATCAATATCATTTCACAATGAATCCAACTGGAATGTATATATATCGTAAAACACTGTCAACAAGCTCAACCTTTCATGTACCACAATAAATCCAAGGGAACAACCAACACTTCCAATAATACTTGAAACAATGCTTAACAACAAGTTGGCGAAACCAAGTAGACATGTAAGCATCAATGAGCATAAAAGAATTAAGCCCGGGATCAATCAAATTGGAAACGAGGAAAGGATCATGTTCAACAGATAATTGGGTGGTGCATAGGTACTCGTCACCACACACATGAAATTTCACATAGCATTTAAGTGGGTTCCTATTCCCTCAAGTCAAGGTTAAACCAAACACTTACCTCAATTCAGTAGGTCACTCACTGCTCAATCACAACTTTTCCTTTAGAATTTGCCTTCAACTCACTCGTATCTAGTCATAATTGAGTTCAATATCATTAACTAATGCTAAAGGAATTAACTTTGTTGAAAAATCATGGGTTTCCTAGGTTTTCCCAAAAATCCGTAAGTCTACCATGAAGAATTCTAGATTCTAGGTTGAAATCTTGTAAAAAGTAGTTAAAGATTGAAAGAGATGAGTTAGAAATCACTTACCTGTGAATTGGGGAAGAAAATATTTTGGAAAAATCGCCTCTTCCGCTCTAGGGTTTTATTATTTTTGAAAAGTGGTAAAAATGATGAAGAAGGACTGTACTTATACGCACGCCTCAGGTCCAGTCACCGTTGTTAGCAGAATAATTCCGCTGCAGCGGAAATTCTAGTCTTGCCCCACCGCTGTCATCGGAATTGTGGGCACGACGGCAAAAATCTGGGCTTGACCACTGCTGTCAGCGGGAATTCGGGCGCTGCAGCGGAACCTGGTACACTGGCGCGGAATTCCAAGCGTTGTCGTGCTTACAGGTTCAGAGAGATGGGTTTTGCAGCTTTTCAGGTCAGGTATTTTTCTAAGTCTCAAAACACTTTGTGGCCTACTCAGAACTCACCCGAGCCCTCAGGGCTCCGAATCAAATATGCACGCAACTCTAGAAACATCATACGGACTTGCTCGTGCGGTCAAATCATTGAAATAACATAAAAATTATGAATTTAACCTCAACATCATGATTTTCCTCAAGAACACTTAAATTTCACTATTTCTAAATCGGGCGTCAGAATCACGTCATATCAACTCCGAGTCTACCAAATATCACAGATAAGACTTAAATATCATAACAAGCTTGTATCGGGCTACCGAACCAAAATACGGACCCGATACCAATGAGTTCAAACAATAATCATTTCATTATTTCCTTTAAAAATTTTAGTATAACAATTTTCTTCAAAAATTGTTTTCTAAGGCCAGGGACCTCAGAGTTCAATTCCGGGCATACGCCCAAGTCTCATATTTTACTGCGGACCTCCCGGGATCGTCGGAACACATATTCAGACCCATTTACTCAAAATGTTGACCAAAGTCAACTAAAACTAAATTTTAACTCTAAAAATTACTATTTCTCATATTTTCACATAAAAGCTTTCCGGATTCACGCTCGGACTGTGCACGCAAATCGAGGTGATTAAAATTATTCTTTTTAAGCCTAATGAGCCCAGAATAGAGTCTTAATTCATAAGATGACCCTTTGGGTCATCATAGGTCGAACCGGAAGTCGCCCTCCGAACTGAACCAGTGCCAGAAAGGTCAAATACCAGTGAATCGGGGACTGACCCCGCCGTTATGAAAATACTCGAGGAGCTCACCAAACGTATTGAGTGGGGAGAAAATAAAATTGAGGCAAATGATAAGAAATTAGAGATGTACAACTCCCGGGTTGACCAAATACCGGGGGCACTGTCGATTTCAAAAGGTATGGACTCAAAGAACTTTGTGCAAAATCCGTTTCCCCCAAGTGCGGCTCCAAATCCCATTCCGAAGAAATTTCGCATGCCGAAAATCTCTAAGTACAATGGGACCACTGATCCCAATGAGCATGTCACCTCCTATACATGCGCCGTAAAAGGAAATGATTTGGAAGGTGATGAGATCGAATGTGTTCTACTGAAGAAATTTGGAGAAACTCTAACGAAGGGAGCAATGATCTGGTATCATAATCTACCACCGAATTCAATCGACTCATTCGTCATGCTTGCAGATTCTTTCGTAAAGGCAGATGTCGGGGAAATAAAGGTTGCGAAGAGGAAATCGGGCATTTTCAAAGTGAAAGAAAAGGATAACGAAATGCTGAGGGAGTTCGTATATCGGTTCCAAATGGAACGCATAGAATTACCACGGGTCACAGATGATTGGGTTGTTCAAGACTTTACTCAGGGGTTGAATGAACGGAGTTCGATGGCATCACGTCAACTGAAGCAAAATTTAATTGAATATCCAACGGTGACCTGGGCCGATGTACATAATCGGTACCAGTCGAAGATCAGAATCTAGGATGATCAATTGGGAACCACTTCCGGTTTCGTCTATCTGAACAAGCTCGTAGACAAAACTCAGAGGGTTATCGACAGGGAACCTCGGTCAAACAGATACCGATATCATCCTTACAGCGCAGATCACAGAAACAGCGGCCCAGGACACAATCCCATCTGAAATGATTGAAGGAGCGATCGAGGACAAAGTTCTTAAGGACTCATAAGCAAAAGTGGTTTCGATAAACATGATGATCCCACAGAGGCACCACGATTATCGGAGTACAACTTCAACATCGACGCATCAAGTATTGTGTCTGCCATTGGGAGAATCAAACATACTAGATGGTCCAAACCCCTACAAACCGATCCTTACCAAAGAAACCCCCATCAAATATACAAGCACCACAGTACATATGGCCAAAGAATCGAAGACTGTAAGCAACTAAGTGAGGAGGTAGTCCGTCTATTCAACGAAGGCCACCTTCAAGATTTCTTGAGCGATCGAGCCAAATACAATTTCAAAGAAAGAGACTCCAACAGGAAAAACGAGCAGGAAGATCCACAACATTTGATCCATATGATCGTCGGTGGGGTCGATATTCCACAAGGGCCCGTGTTAAAACGCACTAAAGTATCAATTACTAGGGAAATATAGACCCAAGATTATGTGCCAGAAGGCACCGTATCATTCAACGAAGAGGAAGCAGAAGGAATGTCTCAACCTCACAATGATACTCTGGTAATTCCTATCTTTATGAATAAAATTCAGGTTAAGCGTTTTTTAATTTATCTAGGGAGATCGACAAATATATACGATCGAGGGTCGTGGAGCAGCTTGGCCTACAAGATCAAATCATACCCACAGCTCGGGTGTTGAATGGTTTCAACATGGCCAATGAAACAACTAAAGGTGAAATCATTTTACCAGTAAATGTAGCTGAGACTATTCAAGAAACCAAGTTCCATCAAATCGAGGGCGATATGAGATTTAAAGGTATGCTTGGAAGACCCTGGATTCCCAATATGGTAGCAATCCCTTCAACTCTTCACCAAATGTTGAAATTCCTAACGCTGGATAGAGTGAAAACGGTATATGGGGAACAACACGCTGCAAAAGAAATGTTCGTGGTTGATGACGAAATATCGATATCGGCGCTTTCGTCAACAAAGTATCTGAGGAGAAAGGAAAAAAGGAGTCTAAATAGCAACCACAACCACCAGCCTGGGTTCAGTCGGAAAAGCAGGGAACGAAAGATGACGACGACTAATGGATCCCCCGATCCTTCATTATCCTCGAAGACTTTGATGCCACCAAATAAACAGTCGAATATTTGGAACAGGTTATATTGTTCGAATACCTACCCAATCGAAAGGTATACCTAGGTACGGGGTTAACCCCCGAACTCAGGAAAAAACTCATTAAATTTCTTATCGATAATATGGATTATTTTTCTTGGTCCCACTAAGATATGACAGGGATCCCACCGGAGATCACAACACATCGATTGAGCCTAGACCCGAAGTTCAAACTGGTGAAACAAAAGAGAAGGCCCCAGTCCGAGGTAAAACATGCATTCATCAAGGACGAGGTAAACAAACTTCTTAAAATAGGATCCGTTTGGGAAGTAAATTATCCCAAATGGTTATCAAACGTAGTTGTAGTCCCTAAAAAGGGAAACAAACTTAGGATGTGTGTAGATTATAAAGAATTAAACAAAGAATGTACCAAAGACTCTTTTCCTCTGCCGAATATCGATCGCATAATCGATGTCATGGCCGGCCACGAGATCATTAGTGTTCTCGATGCCTACTCCGGGTACAACCAAATTCAAATGAACCCGGAGGATCAGGAAAAGACTTCGTTCATCACTAAATTCGTCACCTATTGTTATAATATAATGCCGTTTGGGATAACAAATGCTGGTGCTACTTACCAACGCCTAGTGAACAAAATGTTCGAAGAACAAATAGGTAAATCAGGGAGGTCTATATTGAAGATATGCTAGTTAAGTCCCTGGGCGCAGAGGACCATTTAACACATTTGTAGGAAACCTTCAATATATTGAGAAAATACAACATGAAGCTCAATCCTGAGAAGTGTGCATTCGGGGTTGGTTTGGGAAAGTTCCTCGACTTCATGGTGTCAAATCGGGGGATCGAGATCAACCCCGATAAAATCAAGGCAATCAAAGACATCACAGTCGTGGACGGATAGCCGCCTTAGGCTGGTTTATCTCTAGGTCTTTAGATCGAAGTCACGGATTCTTCTCACTGCTCAAAAAGAAGATCAATTTTTCTTGGACCCCCGAATGCCAACAGGCGTTGGAAGAATTGAAGCAGTATCTCTCGAGCCCACCATTTCTTCATACTCCGAAAGCGGAAGAACAACTCTACTTATATTTTGCCGTCTCGGAAGTCGCGGTAAGTGGAGTCCTAGTTCAAGAAGAGAAAGGTACGCAATTTCCTATCTACTATGTTAGTCTAACTTTAGGTGAGGCCGAGACCCGATACCCACACTTAGAAAAATTAGTGCTTGCTTTAATAAGCGCCTCTAGGAAATTAAAACCATATTTTTAGTGTCACCCAATTTGTGTGGTGACCACTTATCCTCTTCGTAATGTTTTGCATAAGCCTGAACTATCAGGCTGATTGGCCAAGTGGGACGTCTAAAGTAGTGAGTATGATATCAAGTATCAACCCCGAACGGCCATCAAGTCTCAAATCATAGCAGACTTCGTGGCCGACTTCACTCCATCCCTCATACCCGATGTCGGAATTTTGTTTTGTTAAAACAGGTACATCTTCGGGGTGTGAACCCTTTTCACAGATGATGCTTTGAATGTAAAGGGGCCCGGGCTAGGCATCATTTTGAAGCCGCCCACAGACAATACAATTAGACAATCTATCAAAACTTCTAAGTTGACTAACAATGAGGCCGAGTATGAGGCCATGATTGCAGGTCTCGAACTAGCCAAAAGCTTGGGAGCACAGGTCATCGAGGCCAAATGGGAGTCCCAACCTGTAGTAAACCAAGTCAACAGAACCTTCCAAGTTCGAGAGGATCGAATGAAAAGGTAATTGGACAAACTGCAGGTAACGGTACATCGGTTTAAAGAATGGACCCTACAGCATGTGCCTCGAGAATAGAATAGTGAGGCTGACGCCCTCACAAATTTGGGGTCATCAGTTAAAGCCGACGAAATTAGCTCAAGAACTGTCATACAACTTTTGAAGTCAGTAATCGAAGAAGGCCACGCCGAAATAAACTCCACAAGCCTAACTTGGGATTGGAGGAATAAATATATCGAGTATATAAAAAACAGGAAGCTCTCATCGGACCCTAAGGAATCGGGGACTCTACGAACAAAGGCTGCACGATTCACATTGGCCGAAGATGGAACATTATACAGAAGGATGTTCGATGGACAGTTGGCAATATGTTTGGGTCCGTAAGACACCGACTACGTCCTACGAGAAATTCATGAGGGTACTTGCGGAAACCATTCCGGTGTCGAATCACTGGTTCACAAGGTCATCAGAGCGGGATACTGCTGGGCCAATATGGAAAAGGAAACTAAGGAATTCATTCAAAAATGCGACAAGTGCCAAAAATATGCATCGATGATCCACCAGCCCGAAAAATAACTTCATTCAGTCCTATCCCCATGGTCGTTCATGAAATGGGGAATGGATATTGTTGACCCTATGCCATCGGCCCCAGGTAAAGCTAAATTTATTTTATTTATGTCTGGCTATTTCTCTAAGTGGGTTGAAGCACAGGCTTTCGAGAAAGTCAGAGAAAAAGAAGTTATAGACTTCATCTGGGATCACATCATATGCCGATTCGGGATACCTGCCGAAATTGTATGCGAAAATGGAAAACAATTCATCAGCAGCAAAATGACAAAGTTTCTCAAAGATCACAAAATAAAAAGGATCTTGTCGACGTCATATCATCCTAGTGGGAATGGACAGGACAAATCAACAAACAAGACCATCATTCAGTATCTAAAAAAAGATTGAACGACGCTAAGGGAAAATTGAGAGAAATTTTGCCTGAAGTCCTTTGGACGTATCGAACAACGTCAAAATCCAGTACGGGGGAAACACCGTTCTCCTTAGTATATGGCATCGAAGCTCTGATCCCGGTCGAGGTCGGGGAACCTAGTGTCAGGTTTTGATACACAATGGAAGAGTCAAATCACGAGGCTATGAATACAAGCCTCGAATTACTAGATGAAAAATAGGAAGCCGCCCTCGTCCAAATGGCTGCACAAAATCAATGCATCGAAAGATACTACAACCGAAGAGCCAATTTTCGCCACTTTCGAATCGAGGACTTAGTTCTGAGAAAAGTCACCCTCAACACTCGAGACCCAAATGAAGGGAAACTCGGCCCAAATTGGGAAGGGCCGTATTAGGTCCTCGATAACATCAAAAAAGGGATCCTGCAATCTTGGCATGATGAACGACGAACAATTGCCAAATAATTGGAACATATCACTCCTCAAACGTTATTATAGTTAAGGTATGGCCTTCTCCTTTTTCATTTATATTTAATACCAACTTGTTGCAGGTGTTTGATCGAAGGCATCAAAGTTTTCTCCAAGCATGAAGTCCTTAGGTCTGAAAGCGTGTATTCCACTCTTTTTCCCTTCGACCGGTTTTTATCCCAAATGGGTTTTTTCGGCAAGGTTTTTAACGAGGCAATCATTGTTTGTGCTAACTTAGAGAAATTCAACAGTATCCAAGGCTTCTTTACAATCAACCTCGAATACTGGGGGCATCACCCTCGGATACTTCATGTCAACAAGGTCTCGATAGGTAAATTTTGTAAAGGACCAAACAGTCGAATGAGTCGTGTCCATGTAGATTACTCGAGCCCTAGTGTCAAAACATGTACGCATGTATGATATATTGAACGAAGCATTTTTTTTCCTTACCAAATGTTCCATGCTTTAGTGAAATTTCTACCTTACAATCATACTTATGATCTATTGCGGAAACTGGCTCAAGGGTCGATCACAACTAAAGGTCGAACAGTTAGCCTCGTACTCGGGGACTACCATCCAAAAATCGATATGTTCGAATTACTAAACTTCGTGACCGTAAGACATTAAAAAGTCCATCCTCGATTTTATAGGCCAAGGCCACCCCACTCGGGGACTGACACTTCGAACAAGTTCGAAGTATAATTGGGTAAATAAGCCCAACAGGAAGATCCCAAGGCTACGGCCAAACTAACGCGATTTGGAGACATCCTAATTCCGCAATAATAACATACCTTCAAATTCTTTTATAAACCGGTTATAAAGGCTACGCTCAGCAAAATAACTAAAGGGCTTCGACAATGTAAGCCCTCGAAAAACCTTAAGGGGTATCGAACTGTTCGAACCTTCGAACAATTTTAGGACTGAACAAAATTGTGCTAAGGCACAAAAAAGAAAAGGGTTTCGATAACATTAAACCCCAAAAAAACCCAACGGGTACAGACTCACTTCGTGCTAAGGCATAACAAATTGTTATATGATTAAAAATTTTAAGCCGAAAAGGGAAAAAACCATTCTTTTGAGGCCATATCGGCCCAATTCAAGAGCCTAAGGAACATTATATTTTTGGAATTCGAGAATTCATCCTCACTTAACTAAAACCTAAGGGTTTTCCTACTTCGAGTTTGAGCAAGTAGTCACTCGACTACGAAGACTATATTAGTCTGACTTCGGCCAAGTTGCCTAAGTTCCGAATTCACAAACAAACTCACAAGGTATGAAGTATATCAAAATTCTCACAAGGTGTGAAGTATATCAAAATTTTCACGAGTCAAAGGATCGAGACAAATTTCAAAAAGGAAATATTTTATATACGTGAAGATATTTACAAAGGACCGATCAGGGTCCTACATAAAGGAAAGAAAAAATAAAAAATACAAAAGCCCCTAGCTATTCTCGGGGGCAGTTTCTTCCTCGGATGCAGCTTCTTCCTCGGGCTCCTCACCATTCTCAGACCCACTCTTTCTTCCATCGTCATTGTCATCGTCATCGTCATCAGAAGAGGCCAATATTCTAGCATCAACTTCGTGTTGTTTTGCCTTTGCTATCTCTTCGGTAAGATCGAAGCCTCGAACATGGATCTCCTCGAGGGTCTCCCTCCGAGATTGGAATTTAGCAAGTTCTGAAATCCAATGTGCTCGAGTTTGAGCATTCTCGGCAGCCTCCCTCACTTGGACTTGAGCGGCTTCAACGTCGGCCCGATAAATGGCCACCATCTTATCAGCCTTAACTATTGCTTTTTCAACCTCAGCTTGGGCTTTGGCGAGTTCAGAAGCCAATGAGCCTCGAGCTCCTCTATCCTCTTTTCCTGAGCTGAGCTCTTTTCCTTCATACCTCGAAGTTGGGCTTCGATCGATGACAACCGGGCTAGAGAAGTCTCGTTCTCTGCATCAAGGCAGCCCATGCCTTTCTTCCACTCGTAAGACTCTGCCTTCATTTGATTGACCTCCTCACAGAGTTACTCGATCATCTTGATCTTTTGCTGCAACTGTGATATTGAAATATTAGCTTATGTTCCTGAATCAAGCCCATGGGCTTTTAAGAGTATCATTACCTGCTCGATCATCTCGCTTTGCTCCTTGTGAGCTTTAGCCAATTCTCCTCAGAGGTCCTTGATCTCCTCATCTTTTTTCCCGCAGATAAGCTTGAGGGTATTCTTCTCCTCTGAAAGCCTTTTGAGGTCGGCCTCACATTGGATCAGTTCAGCCCGGGACTTGGAAAAAGCTTGTACGAAAAAGAAGGGTGTTAGACAGAAGAACAGAACAATATAACATCAACAAAGGAATTAATACTTACCTGGTTCAGTAGTCGTTGAGCCTCTTCGAAAAGGTTGGATGCGTCATTCAGATCGGAAGCATCCTCGACCCTGGAAAAGCAATCTCCGAATGGATCCTCCCCACCGGGGACTCGGCCTACTTCGGGGGTCCTCAAAGCTTGAGAATCCCGTATCGCCTCCTCGGAAAAAGCAAGTAGATTTGGCGAGTCATCTACCATGACTACCCCAATGTGAGTCACTTGGGGTGTTCTTTTTTACTTGATGGGTTTCAGGACCGACCTCTCAGACGTTCTCGTTGATAGACAGGAGGTAGCTTCGACCTCAGGCGATTCAGGGACTTTGCTGGAATCCTTCTCCAAGGCCTCTTAAGCACGAGGTGGGGCCTCAGCAACCGCCACCGATTCAGCAGCCTTGGAGGCCTCGATGATTTTCTTCACTCGGGTCACTAGCACCGAGCCACCATCTTCATCCTCTTCTTCTTCCTGCCTTATCTCCTGAATTACATGGGCAGGGAGGGAAGCAGTATCCATTTTTGATTTGCTAATCAAACTTTTTTTCTTCGTGGTCTTTGGGTCCTCAGAGGTCGAGGCCCTTTTTCTCTTGTTATCTTTCGCCGGGGTTTTGAAATCGGAACCGAAGACTCTTCCTCGCCGGACGGAGGCTTCATGGCTGCATCTTTGCTTAGGCCTACAACACAAGAAAATTGGATGAGTATAAAAGGATATTGTGATTGATTCATTAGATATGTAAAAAGGGTGCTTACCGTGGTTCTTTGCCTCCCATCGGCCTTTTGCTAAATCGCGCCAACAGCGCTCTACGTAGGTGGAGGTCGAGTCCAGATTTCGAACCCAGCTCCCGAGGTCGAGGATCGCACGAGGCATCCAAGCAACCGCTACAAAAGAAGGCATTGATGAGAAAAAACAAAGGAACAAAATTATACATGGAAAGTAACAGTTTTACGCTTCATGTTCCATTTCCTAGGAAATGACATCTTCTCTGTCGGGATGAGGTCGGAGGTCTTCACTCGAACAAGCCTACCCATTCAACCTCGATCCTTGTCCTCGTCGATGCTCGAGAACAACACCTAGGTTGCTCGGCGCTTGAGTTTAATCAAGCCTCGATAGATACGAAGGTTGTACAACCTAATAAGGGGGTCGAGGGTGAATGGCATCCCCTCAGCTTTGCTTGAAAAAATTGAAGCATGATGACTATTCGCCAAAAGGAAGGATGGATTTGGCCTAAGGTCACCTGGTATTAACGGCGGAAGTCGACGATGACAGGGTCGAGGGGGCCCGGTGTGAATGGGTAAGTGTAAGCACCCAAATACCCTTCCACGTGGGTGGTGATACTTTCTTCAGGGGATGGAATCACTATCACTTTATCCCCATAGTTGCAATCTCTCTTAATTTGCTCGAGGTACCCCACATTTATCGAGCAAATGTACCTCGACACATTTTCGCATCGACCAGGGACCGAGGAAGGTTTGTCGATCTTAAAATCGGATTTAAGGCTACACAGACCAGGAACACACTCCTCAGGGAGCGATCCACCGGCGTTTTGTCACCGACCGGCCGTGAAAAAGAAGTTTTCTCCTTTTGGGGAACTGATGTGCCAGAGAATTTTGGCACATTTAATACCATAGTGCTTAAATTATGGCTCGTTTCAAGAGCATTTACTCTTTTTAATTATTGAATTTTGGTATTTTGCAGTACACAAGGTGTAAACACTCAAGACCATGCAAAAGAGAGTCAAAGCCTGAAAAAGAGGAGGAAAATGGTCGAATGCGATCGCATATGCAACATGCGAATCGCATTTCGAGCCTAGAGAATCGCATACTGCAACAGAAAGTTGAGTCAAATTTAAGGAGTGAAATGCGGTCAAATATGCGACCGCATATCCCAAATGCGAACCGCATTTCAATCGCATCTCCATCTGATGCCTAAAGCCACACTGCAAATGCGACGCATGAATGCGATCGCATATCACCAATGCGGACCGCATCTCTCAAATGCGATGAATCTCTGGGACCTAGGGTTTTGATATGCGATGAAGAAAGTGAAGATGCGAATTGCATCCCTGTTATGCGATAGGAATGCGATCGCATATCAGCCCGACAGGGGTGTTTTTGTCTGTTTTTCACCCGAATTTTCTGCCCACTATAAAAGGATATATCTTGATATAGATTTAGGGGATATCTTTGGACATATCTTCAGTTTTGTAAATATAATTTAGAGAGAGAAGAACAAGTTTTGAAGCTAGGGCTTTGCACACACACTTGGGTCTTGAAGATTTCACCATTGTGGTTAAGGATTTCTTACCCATTTATGTTTATTTCTTCATTTCCTTGTTTTGTATTGAATATCTAAGTGTGTAGTATTTTTCCAACACTTGAATCTTGTTTATGGGAATATTCATATTGAAAGTGTGGATTAAATACCTTGTTGTGCTTATGTATTGAATGATTTTATTATATTTATGAAGTGGGTGTTTGTTATTTTAATTATTCTTGTTCTTTAATGTTTCCAAAGGGATAAGCTAACCCTAGGACTCGCCCATTAATTCTGAATTAATTTTGGAAAAGATTATTTGGGGTTGGAAAAAAGTAATTAACAAGAACTTGAGGATTTAACCCTCATTTTATTGATTCTACCTAGGGATAGGATTGAACTACTTGTAGCCAAACCCGGAAGTGCTTAATCTCCTAATTGGGCTAGGAATAATTCATTTAGGAAGTCTTGTTAGTCTTTGAGAAAAGCTAATTAAGAAATATTATCCGTGGCTAATTAACATAACTCACTCATATTTGTAAAATCGTGAAATACATTGGATCGTTACTTGAGTGTAATTTCCGATGCATTCATACTTTTTGCCATCGATCATTTTAATTTCTTTCTAGGTTAGTTTATATTTTTGTACTTAGTTATAAAACAATTTTCTAAACCAAAATCGTATTTGTTTGGCACTGCGCGATAAGTGATAATTCTCTAGCATTCCTAAACGCCCTCATATTGTTCTCTGTGGGATTCGATCCCAACCTTGTTGGGTTACTATATTTGACAACGATCGCTTACCCTATTTTAAGGTGTAAATTGAGCGTATCAGGAATGGTTTTAGATGTTTTCGTAATTTTTATGAGTTTAGAGAAGGAGGAAGATAGTGAGACTTGGTGTTTGAAGATTGGCGGTAAAACTTGAAGATTAGTAGAAGGGAAGAACTTGGGAGAGTTAAAAACTTAGAAGATTAGAAGAAAGTGAAAGTAAAGCTTGATTCAACGGCCGACCACCAACTAATGCTCATTAATGATTTTGGGAACTGTACCGACGGGGCGTTTCGTCACTTCCATTGCTTACGCCACGGGGATGACATCACAATTTGTCGAGGTCCAAAAGATCGAAGGCTCAAGTCGTTTCTTATCATTACATTCCAAAAAATGAGGGGACTATATGTATACGGTTGAAATAAGGGCCATCCGATTTTACTATTTGATCGAGACCGGAATGTTGCATCGAAGGTCGGTTTCGACTAAATCATGAAGACGAGACATTGAATTCGAGGTCGAAGTATTTTTTGAGATCGAGGTTAGTAACAATCGAAGCCAAGAGCGAATGAAACCAAGTGATATCGGAGATGGCATAATGACGGTAGAGCGAGATATCCGTGACTGGTCGAGGATCACGGCGTAAATCTTGGAACGGATCAAATCAGAAGTGGTTAATTAGGTAATTATGTGATTTCCTTCTGTAATTAGAGTTATGCCATAAGTAGATTCCTATGCTATATAAAAGGGAGTTCTAATCATTTGTAAGGCATCATTATTCACAGAGACAAAAGCAATATAATTCTTTCTTTCTCGCTCACATTATTGTTCATCAGTTTACTCTATTTTCCATCTGTTCTTGCACCTATCAGTTCGAGAGTACATTGACTCGACGACTGAGTGTTATCTGAACAACTGATTTGCTTTACTTATAATTTAATTCTATCATTTATCTTCATATTTATCAATTGGTGTCGAATAAAATCACATATCCTTAAAACCACAATATAAATTTAATTGTTATCTAAATTTTAGGGTAAATAGTTATATTAACCATTACTTGTAGCTATCATATTAGAATAAATTTTGATTGCGTCGTATTGCTTGATATCATAATTAGGATCTAATATCATGCTTAAATATACTTCAGTCTCCTCTCTTTATGTCATTATTCTTCTTTTTTTTAAACATTTTTTCATATATGCCCTTTGGGCGTCAAACAGTAGCAAGTATCAATTAAATAGATAGTTAAGAATCGAACATGGAGTTTGACAATAGATTGGGACTGATTTATACTGAGCAATAGCTAAGTTGATTACATATAAATATGTGGTTGATTATTCGAATATTCATATGGTACTATATATAAATATGTGGTCTCGCGCATCTTATCTTTCATAGGGATCACTTTCACCTTTTCCCGAATAACCTCATTCATGTAAAGACCCATAAAATTTCTAACTAAAAACCCGGATAGGTCCCCATGTTGATATAACTGTAAAAATTCTCAAAACGGACCCCCTTTGGAGTAAAAAGTACCACAGGACTTAAATGATAGAATTTTCCATAATTGCGCGGATCTGTGGTCCACTATGCGATCGCTGATCATGTATGCAGACCGCATAGTGGTCGCATACCTGGACAGTTTGCTGTCCATTTTGAGGACAGCTATGCGGCCCATAATGCGATCGCATTTCATGAAATGTGGGCCGCATAGTTATCGCATTCATGCACCTATATTTTTTCGGAGGGAGTTATGTGGCGCACAATGCGATCGCATAACAGGTATGCGGACCGCATAGCTGCCGCATACATGGGCAGTCTGCTTCTCTTTTTGGCCCAGCTGAGGGCCACTTATGCGACATGTCTGTGAACCGCATAGCAGGAATGCGATCGCATTCGTGAACGCATACCTGCATCGGGGCTTCTAATTTCAAAGTTTAAAACCCGACCCCCAGCTTAATAAAACACCCATCCCCTTCATTTTTTAACGACTATTTGATTAAAATGGAAAGGAGTGAGAGTGGGTTCTAGTGAGATAAAGTCACCATCTCCACCAAATTGATCCTCCATATCTACTCAGGCCTAGAATTAATCGAGTAGTCGTCATCTTCTTCATCATAAGAGGTAAGTTTCTATCCCATTTTCCCTTAATTCCCAAATTCTAGTTAAAATGGAACACACATAGGTTAGTTCTTGAAGGTAAGAGTTAAAAACCTTGCATGCATGTGATTAATTTACCATAATCTAGTAAAGGGAAGTAGGTTAGAGTAATCTTCCACAAAAAGGGGTTATGCAATCAAAAGGAACACATAGTGTTTGATAAAATCCCAACATGATTCCAAGTCATATTCATGATTCCTAATCCTAGGTTTAAATGTGTCACATTGTAAATTAGATTGAAGGCGCTAGAAGGTTCGGTGATTTGGGATAGAAATTTAAGGAGAAATTCCAATTTGAGGTATGTATGGATAACTCTAATCTTCACAGGATAAACTTGTTGTGTTCACATCCCGAGTATGACTCTCTTGTTGATTATATATGGAATTTATGTGTTCTATGTGCCTAATTGAGGAATTCCTGCTTCCATATTGTCCCTTGCTGCTACTATGTTGTTATGTTATTCGAGTGTATAAATTATGGTCATCATGTTCCCTTTTTACTATGTGTGATCCTATTATGTGATGGGTGTGGAAAAGTGTGAAAGGATGGACTGATATGGTAAAATACGAATCAATAGGTCGAATTGATATGAAACATGAATCTATGAATTGGATTGTTATGGAATATGGATTAAAGGATGGATTGTTGTGAAATATGAATCAAAGGATTCTAATGATATGAAAGATGAATCAAAGAATGATATGTGTAGGGGATCAAAAAGGTTAAAACTGATGAAAGTGATCTAAAATATCCATGAATTGGCCAGGAGAATGTCCTAGGGGTGAGATGGCCTATCCGACCTGGCTAGGATCGGACTCCATGCCGTACACATGGATGACTTGATATTGTGATATGATGATGATTATTGTCCTCGTTATTTCAGTTGAGATGGCCTAGCCGATCGGGCAGAGATCAGACTCTGTGTGCAGTGCACATGCCATGGTGTTAGCCTAGCCGATTCGGGTAGAGATCGGACTCCATGTGAACAATCCACGGTGGTGATATGAGATGTGATGATATTCGGACTTCACCTAGGATGGCTTAGCCGATCGGGCAAAGATCGAACTCCGTGTGACAACGATATGGTGGATCAGTAATAATAATAACAAGATGAAACTTAAAAGAACATTAACCAAAAGATGGCAAAACGGGATGAGGGATGTGGAAATTCTTGTTTGTGTCTTTCCTTGTTTCGGTGTATCATTGTATGATGCCTCTATTTGTGTTTGATTGTTGATTTTTATCCTATCTAGAGTAGGTTTGTTCATATATACTAGTACTATTCAATGGTACTAATGTCCCTTTTGTCGGGGGCGCTACATCTTTTAAATGGATGTAGGTGGTTCTGTAGCAGGTAGCGCCGATCGCCGATAGTGGTGCTTCCTCCTCCTTCCTTCCAGCTGTTCTGGTGAGCCCCACTTCCTCTCGGGGCCGTGTATAGTTTATGTTGACTTCTTTTGTATATGTTATCTCTTTTGAGGTATAGCCGGGGCCTTATTGCCGACAAGTTTATATACACTCCTTCGTACTCTTAGAGGCTCTGTAGACGCTATGTGGGTTGTAAATATATTTTGGGTAGTTGTTGTACTTACTCGTAGTCGTGGTCCCGTATAGGGAATGTTGTACTTAGTATGTATGTTTTGGTAAGATCTAATGTTAAAACGTTAAAAGAGGGGGGAAATGGACTTTATGTTGTGAATCCACACTTTTGATTTTCTCTCGTTATTTCATATGAATAATGTATGCTATAAAACACGGGGAAACGCGTTTGGTAGGAAAGGCAAATCAGGTTCGCTTGACCGGGTTCACTCAATTTGGCGCCGGTCCCGTCCCTCGATTTTGGGGCGTGACAAACTTGGTATCAGAGCCTAAGGTTTTAAAAGTGTCCTAGGATGTCTCGGAGCCATGTTTAGTATAGCCCTTCTTATCGGTGTGTTGTCGACCACATCTATAATTAGGGGGCTGCATGGACATTTAGGAAAATACCCTTTATTGTCATTTTGTATCGTGCGATATGGTGAAAGATGAGGTTGTTGTCTCTAAATCGTGCATTGTTCCAACTTTTAGTAAATGGAACCCAAGAAGAGAGCTCGACTCGGCCTAGAGTCCAATTCCACCCCATGTGTGACCATAAATTCTCAATCTGATGGTGCGGGCGAGGACAATCCCCCGACTATGAATCTCCCTGACTCCTCCGTTCTTGGCCAGACTATTCCAATTCCTGCTCCAAGGGAGGGTGCTACGATCCCTCCCGCTGATTCCGCTGAATCCTGATCCAGCTTCAGCTTCCGATCCCGGTATTTCTGATGGGGTCCTTAGGGGAGCTATTCAGATGTTGACACAGCTAGTGGCCTCCCAGGCCCAAAGATCAAATGTTTCCCCTTCGTCTTCTAGCGAGCAAGGGGATTCTTTAGGTTCCAGAGTCAACTGGTTTCTTCAGTTAGCCCCTCCAGAGTTCACAGGTACTGACCTACAGGATGTTCCTCAGGATTTTATCAACGAGATGTACACTCAGTCACGACCCAAAACCGGTCCAGGTCGTGATGGCGCCTAACGGTGGCGTTAGGCAAGCCAACA
>MDKH01225876.1:0-27200 GCA_005239495.1 Nicotiana undulata
ACTTGGTGCGGTATTGATGCAGGATGGCAAGGTCATAGCCTATGCATCTCGTCAGTTGAAAATTCATGAGAAGAACTATCCAGTCCATGATTTGGAGTTTGCAGCTATTGTTCACACTTTGAAGACTTGGAGGCACTACCTTTGGCTTTGGATGTTCAGGCGTTAGCCTATCGATTTGTTAGGTTAGAGGTTTCTGAGACTGGCAGTGTTTTGGCCCATATCTTCGCTCGTTCTTCATTGCATGATCGTATTCGTGCCACGCAGTATGATGATCGTCACTTGTGTGCTCTTAGAGATGCAGTTTGATACGGACGTGCCAAGTAGGTCACAATCGATGGTGAGGGAGTTTGAGATTGCAGGGTCGTATATGTGTTTCTGATGTGGACGGCATGCGTGAGTTGATATTGCAGGAGGCCCATAGTTCCCGGTATTTCATTCATCCGGGCGCCGAAGATGTACCAGGACTTGCGGTAGCATTATTGGTGGCGTAGAATGGAGAAGGATATTGTGGCTTATGTAGCTCGGTGCTTGAATTGTCAGCAGGTTAAGTATGAGCACCAGAGACCCGGTGGATTGATGCAGCTGATTCAGCTTCCCGAGTGGAAGTGGGAGCGTATCGCGATGGATTTTGTAGTTGGGCTTCCACGGACTCAGAGGATGGTTTATGCCGTATGGGTTGTTGTGGATAGGCTGACAAGTCAGCACATTTCATTCTTGTGTCAGTTTCATATTCAGCAGAAAAGTTGGCAAAGATCTACATGAGTGAGATTGTCAGATTGCATGGCGTGCCCCTATCTATTATATCAGATCGAGGTACTCAGTTTACCTCCCATTTCTGGAGAGTATTCCAGCGAGAGTCAGGCACACAGATTTAGTTGAGCACAACATTTCATCCTCAGATGGACGGACAGTATGAGCGTACTATTCAGATTTTGGAGGATATGTTACGAGCTTGTGTTATTGATTTTGGTGGTTCATGGGATCAGTGCTTAGCTTTAGCAGAGTTTGCCTACAATAAGAGTTACCAGTCGAGCATGTAGATGGCTCTGTATGAGGCGTTGTATGGTAGGCTATGTCGGCCTCCCGTCAGATGGTTTGAGCCCGGAGAGGCTAGGTTATTGGGTTCTGAGTTAGTCCCGGATGCCTTGGACAAGGAGAAAATTATTCGGGATAGACTTTGTACAGCTCAATCCAGACAAAAGAGTTATGCAGATCGTAGAGTTCGCTATTTGGCTTTCATGGTAGGAGACCAGGTGTTTCTTCGAGTGTCGCCTATGAAGGGCGTGATGAGATTCAGATTGAAGGGCAAGTTGAGCCCTAGGTATATTGGTCCATTTGAAATTTTAGACAAGGTAGGAGAGGTGGCTTACAGACTTGCCTTGCAACCGCATTTATCAGCCGTACATCCAGTGTTTCATGTATCAATGCTCCGGAGGTATATTGCAGATCCATATCATACTCTTGACTTCAGCGGTGTCCAGTTGGACAACGATCTGACTTAAGAAGATCAGCCGGTAGCTATATTAGATAGGCAGGTTCGCTAGTTGAGATCGAAGAGTTATCCTTCGATTCGTGTTCAGTGGAGAGGTCAGCCTGCAGGGCAGCTACTTGTGAGTCCGAGTCCGATATGAGGAGTCGTTATCCCCATCTTTTTTCAAACTCATGTACTTTTCTATGTCCGTTCGAGGACGAACGTTTGTTTTAGAGGTGGATATTGTGATGACCCTAAAGGTCATCCTAAGTAAATTCAGCTAAATCTGTGTTTCGAGGCTCCGAATGTCTCCGTTAATCTCACCTCGATATGTGTGCGCAGCCCGGGCATGTAGCCGGGAAGCTTTTGTGTGAAAATTTGATGAAAATGGATTTTTGCAATAATTAAATGAATAAAGTTGACCTTGGTCAACATTTTTTGGTAAACGGACCCGGACCCGTGTTTTGACGGTTCCGGAGGGCCCGTAGGAAAATATGGGACTTGGGCGTATGCCCAGAATCGAATTCCGAGGTCCCAAGCCCGATAAATGAATTTTTAAAGAAAATTATTTTCTGGAAATAATAAAGGTTTTTAAAAATGAACTTTGATGTGAAAATCATGTTACCGGGCCCGTATTATGGTTCCGGAGCCCGGAACAGATTTAATATATGTTATGTGACTTATTTGTGAAATTTGGTGTAAAACAGACATGAAATAACGTGATTCGAATTAAATTAGAAACATTAAGCTTTATGAAGCTTTAAGGAAATTCTGTGAGTTTTGAGGTTTAATCCCTTGTTTTTTATGATATATTTGTGATTTAATAGCTTGAATAAGTTTGTAGGATGTTTTGGAAGTCGTGTGTGTTTTTGGTTTTGAGACTCAAGGGCTCGGGTGAGTTTCGGGTAGCTAACGGGGTGAGTTAAAGTGTAAAAATCTGGTGTTGGAGTGAAATTCTTGTGTCTGGTGTTTAACACTATGCGATCGCATAGGCTGAGGCTCGATCGCATAGTGTAGTAAGGTTGGGGAGGTTCTGTGGCACTATGCGATCGCATAGTTAGTTCCGCGATCGCATAGTGTGTATGTGGTCTGGAGTGGGGGGTTGGGGTAGTTGATCTGTGGTCGCGTAGCTAGTCTGCGGTCGCAGAAGGTCAAGTCCGCTAGGTCTGTGATCGCATAGGGTCGCCCAGCTTCTTTTCTGCGATCGCGCCCTTCCTTCTGCGATCGCAGAGGGAAATTTCGTCCAGTGATTTTCTTAAGTCCAAAACAGACCCATTACGGGATTTTCTTATTTTTCACCCTCTTCTTCTTCCCCACTCCTCCCTTAGGCAATTTTTGAAGACCTCCATTGCCATAACTCCATAGGTAAGTGATTCCCACTCCATTTTCTTCCATAATCACTAGAATCTAGGCCTAAAATCCTAAAATCAAAGTAGAAATTAGGGATTTTGGGGTAGAGTTAGGGCCTATGGTATTATGGGTAATTCAACCCCAATTTGAGGTCGGATTTCAAAACAAATTATATATTCTAACTCGTGGGGGTATGGGTGATCGGGTTTTGGTCCGAGCCTCGTGTTTGGACCAAGCGGGCCCGGGGTCAAATTTTTGTATTTTTGGAAGAATGCTAGGAATTGTATATTTAAGCTATGGGATTGTATGTATGAGTCATTATTGATGTTAATAAGTTAATTATGTCTAGATATTGTCGTTTCGGAGTTGAATTCAAAAGGAAAGGCGGTGTTAGAAGCTTGAATTGCTATTCTTGGACCCGAGGTAAGTGTCTTGCCTAACTTTGGTGAGGGAATAGGTATTGTATGCTATGTACTAAGTGTTTATCATGTTCAATGAATAGGTAAGGTGACGAGTACCTATGCATTGTGTGTCAAGCATGCCCGTGAGTCTAATTTTGATGAAGATCTTGTTATTACTTCCATGTTCGTTATATTATGAACTTGTCTCTACTTAGAAACCGTTATTGTTGGAAATCTTGGTGGATGAACCTATAATGTATTGGTTTGATTGAAAATTCAACTGTTGAGGATATGTTTGAATTGATTGGTTATAGCTGAGACCCTTGTCGGGCAACTGTTGTGATATTGATTGATGTTTTCCCCTTGTCGGGTGATATTGAAATGTATTTCCACTATGTTGTACTTCTTGCCATTATAGTTGTCATTGTTTGTGAGGAAGAGTGTAAAGCACGAAGGGTGATGTCGTGCCATGATATTTTATTACAATGCATAGCGAGGAAGAGTGTAAAGCACGAAGGGTGATGTCGTGCCATGATTTATATTGATTATAAGAACGAAGGTTAATGTCGTGCCATGATTTACATTGATTATAAGCACGAAGGTTAATTTTGTGCCATGATTTATATTGCCTTACATTGTACATTGCATTGTGAGGAAGAGAGTAAAAGCACAAAGGGTGATGTCGTGCCATGATATTTGATTACACTGCAATATGAGGAAGAGAGTAAAGCACGAAGGGTGATGTCGTGCCATTAATTACATTTCTAGTATTTGTACTTGTTTCGTTAGCTATTGTGTTAAATTGCCTCCCTCGTTTACTTCTATATGTCAGTTTAACTGCTTCATTTCACTTGTTCCCCTTTATTGCTCCCATATCCCATACTTGTCTGCCTATCTTTTGCCTTGTTTTTCCCTGCTTTGAGTTGTAAAATTGAACAGGTTAACATTGTTGCTAAGTCTAGCCTCGTCATTACTTCGGTCGAGGTTAGGCTCAGAACTTACTCAGTACATGGGGTCGGTTGTACTGATGCTACACTGCACTTCTTTATGTTGTGCAGACCCCGCATCCGGACCCAGTGGACCGCATTGAGGGAGTCACCTTCAGTCCACCCAGAGCTTCAAGGTATACTCGCCGGCGTTCGTGGGCCTTGGCGTTTGTCCTGCTTTTGGATTCCTTATTGTATTATCTCTTTCCCCAGTTTCAAGACAATGATGTATTTCTTTTCAGACTATGTATTTAGCATTCTGTTTAGACAGTTCGTGAGTTGTGACACCCCGGTTTTGGGCTTATGCGACGTTGTGTATTTTGCCATTTCACTTTACACTTTCGGTTTTCTATTACATTTCCGCTACTAAAATTATAATGTGTTTTGTTACTTCTGTTAAGATTTTCTTAAAAGATATTTTCTTTGCTACTGCCGAATTGGGTTATAAAAGTTAGATTATCTATGCACGTTGGCTTGTCTAGCGGGTTCAACGTTAGATGCAGTCACGTCCTGAAGGGTGGGATTTCGGGTTGTTACATGAATAACTGATAACTAGCATCTTGAATAACCATGAACTTGCTAATTGAAAGATTGTATAACTGGTAATTGAGTTAAGCTGATAAACATTGATGTGTCGGAGAATTTCAGCACATTTAATACCAAATTTCTTAGATTTTAGCTAGTTTTAAATGCAATTATCTTTTATACTTATGTAATTTCTATGTTTTGCAAGATACGAGGCTTGAGGACCCAAGAACATGGAAATGGAATTAAAAATCCAAAAAAAGATAAGAAAAAGGAATATGCTATCGCAGATGTCAAAATGCGATCCGCAAATCTAACATGCGGACCGCAAACTGCTCATGGGAATCGCAGATTCCAACAGACTACTTGGCCAATTTCAAGTGCAAGAATGCGGTCCATTATGTGATCGCATAACAGGTTTGTGGGCCGCAAAATGGATGGCAAACCTCTTGTGCAAAATGCTGAGATCGGAAATGTGACGACATTATGCGGTCGCATATCGACAATGCGGACCGCATAACATGAATGCGATGACTGCCTGGGAGCTAGGGTTTAAAGATGCAATGGGCATGTCAATAATGCGGACCGCATGTCTATTATGCGACAGAAATGCGGTTGCATATTTGACCTGGAAGGGCATTTTTGTCCGATTTTGACCCCGAGTTTTTGCCCTCTATAAATAGATTTATTGGGGTTTTATGGGTCATTCTTTTCTAGTTTTGGAGCTACATTCCAAGACTTTAATATTCTCATCTTTTGGAAGCTTTAGGAGTGAAAATTCTTGCACTTTTATAAGCTTTATGACATTTATTAATCTTATCTTCTTGTATTTTAGCATGAGTAGCTAGCTTTAAATACTAAGGTTGTGGACCCTAAATGGGTGTTATGTTAATGGGTATTTAACATTGAATATATATATATAATGGTTGGTTGATATATATTTATTTCTCATTCTTCATTTATTGTTAGTGGTTGCAAACATTAACAAATGACATTAAATTCTTTCTTTACTTGAAATAGTGAGTTAGGATTGGTAGAAGTAAATATCAAAGACTCAAGGCTTTAAACCTTCTTTAATTGAATCGCTTAGGAATAAGTGAGTTTTATTTAGCATTAATTGATTACTCTTAATTTAAACTCTTATAGATTTGGAAAAATCATAAAAAGGAAATACTACCCAACTATTGGAAAATATTGGGTAGTCATTTGGAAATTATTTGCATATCTAAAGGACCCTCCAATAGAAATATATCATATTATCACCGATAGCATTACACTTCATTGAAGGGGACATAACCTTGGTTTAGTTAATCAAATTAATTACAACGTTAATCAATCATACTTGTTACTATTTCACTAAATTACCACACAATCAATTACGATACTTCAGTTACTCTAACGGAATAGAAATACGATTTAAGTTAAGATTCACACTACCCAAGTAAACTTTTCACGCCTATTCCCTGTGGGATTCGACCCTAACCTTATTGAGTTACTATATTTGACATCGATCTCTTTAGACCATTTTACGGAGTGATTTGAGCGTATCAAATTTTGGCGTTGTTGCCGGGGAATACGGTTTTGAAATTACTAGATAGTGTGCACTTTACTTTATATCTCCTTCTATTCCATCACACGCTGCTTGCTTTGTTTTGTATAATAGGTGAAAATGGCCAATGTTGATTATGATGAGGGGGAGAATACTTTTGCTGACATCGAGGAATATATTGACAACTCCAATGCTATTCTCCCTCTGCGGGTTGATGCGTCTACATTCAAAGTAGAGCATGGGTTGATCCTAATGCTAAAGGTGGAAGAGTTGTTCCAAAACTCAGCGGATGATGATCCGACGTAACACCTTAGAAATTTGTTGGGTGTATGCGCCATGCACAAACAAAACAACGTGTCAGATGATGCATTGAGGTTGCGGGTATTCAAATATTCCTTGGTGGGGGAAGCGAAACAATGGCTTCAAAACTTACCTCCTCAATCTATAACATCTTGACCCGAGCTTGTACGTGCCTTCTTAGCCAAGTGGTTCCCACAAAGCAAAATGTCAGAGCTTAGAGATAAAATATTTTTCCTCAAGCAACTGCCTGGGGAGCACTTACACGAGGCATGGGACCGGTTCAAGCTATACCTAGTGAGGTCACCAAATCATGGGTTTCCGAACACTATTTTGATGGAGAAATTCTATATGGGTTTGGATCCACTATCCCAGTCCATTGCTAAAAATGTAGCAGATGGGTCCTTCAGGGACAAGTCATTTCCTAGGATTACTCAAACTCTAGACAAAATGGCAAAGCATAATCAAGCATGGCACTCGGAAGATGCTAGCGGTGGAATTTCCTCTGGTACTCCCTCTCTTACCAACATGATTAAAGACAATCAAGAGAGAGACCAATTGATTCCCGGTCTTTCCACTAACATTGATGTGTTGACAAAGATGTTCACGGAGAGGCAAACAAAAAAGGTAAACGTCGTGGAAGATGTGCAATCAATGGGAAGTCAAGAGTTTGAAGAAGCCAATTATGTTCACAATTCTCAAGGTGGTTTCCGCCAACAAAACCAATGGAGGCCAAACCCGCAAGGGCAAGGCCAACAAAATTGGCGAAATGATCAAGGCGGCCCGAGTCAAGAAAATTGGAACAACAACAACAATTATGCCAACCGAAGTTCCAACCTTTATGTTCCACCAAGGGGGAAATATCCCAACTCCTCACACTACAAGGAGGGGCCTTCGAATGAGTCCAAAATGGAGGGGATTCTTGAGAGAATCTTGAAAAATTAAGAGCGAAGTGACACAACAATGAAAAACATGTCCGAGGTAGTGGGATCACACACCGCCTCCATTCAAAAGCTTGAGATGTAAATGAGATATTTGTCACGAGAACCAAATCCCAAGCTAAAAGGTACTCTTCCAAGTGACACTATTGTCAACCCAAAAGGTGGTGCAAGCGGACCATCTTCTCGTTGCATGGCCATCACCACTAGAAGCGGTAAAGTGCTTCAAGATAAAAGTGAACAAGTGGTTGATGTAGAAAATCTTGATCAAGAAGTGGAAGCACAAGTTGAGTTTCCGGTTGTTGTTGAAAGTGAGAATCCCTCCCAAGAGGTAAAAATCCAAGAAGCAAAGCATGAAGAGGTTAATGAAAAAGTGAAGGAGACCCCAAAATCTCCTCCACCAATTCCTCGACCTACTCCTCCATTCCCTCAAAGTCTTGCAAGAAGGGTAGATGATGGCAAGTTGGAGAAGTTCTATGATATTTTGAAGCAATTATCGGTAAACATCCCATTCTTGGAGGCTTTCCAAGAGATGCCGGGGTTTGCCAAATACTTGAAGGACTTGATGACCAAGAATAGCACTACAAAGAATGGAGTGGTGAATATGACTCACTGGGTTAGTTCTGTTATTTCTAGAACTACCGTTAAGAAGAAGGAAGACCCGGGAGCATTCACCATCCCATGTACTATCGGGTTGAGAGACTTTGCAAGAGCACTTTGTGATAATGGGGCTAGCATAAATTTGACGCGGCTTGCTATCTACAAGCAAGCTGGATTGGGCTTGCCAAGACCTACTAGTATGAGATTGCAAATGGTCGACCGATCAATCAAGAGACCCGTGGGTATTTTTGATGATGTCTTGGTAAAGGTGGGGAAGTTCCTTCTCCCGGCCGACTTTGTTATCCTTGGTTGTGCGGTTCACAAGGAAATTACTATCATATTGGGAAGACCATTCCTTGCTACGGGAAGAGCTTTGATGGATTCGGAACGAAATGAAATCAAGTTCCGGGTGAATGATGAGGAAGTCACTTTCCAAGCTAGCAAAGTTTGAAGTTGCCAAATGCATATGAAGGGATCTCGGTCATAGATATTCTTGATGAGGTCAATGATGCTAGTGACATGAAGATGGAGGAAGAATGCCTTGGTGAGGCCTTGGTGAGGCCTTGGAGGCAATCTTGGTAAATTTTGATGGTGAAGACATAGAGGGGTATGTTGAAGCCGGGAATGCATTGAAAGGACGTGGGTCCTACACTTATGCACCGAAGAAGCTCTCTCTTGACTTAGAGAATAGAACTGCTCCTCCCGCAAAGCCTTCCAGCACTGAGCCACCACGAATTGAGCTCAAACCAATTTCATCACACTTGAGGTATAAATTTCTTGGCTCTAATGATACTTTACCCGTAATCGTTTCCTCTTTGTTGGATGATGTGCAGGTAGGTAAATTGTTGAATGTCTTGCGGGAGCACCGTCAAGCAATTGGATGGAAAATAGCGGATATTCGAGCAATTCCCGCCGGCATTTGTGAGCATAAAATCCAATTGGAGGAGGGAAGCAAGCCGAGGGTTGAATACCAAAGGAGATTGAATCCTTCGATGCAAAAGGTGGTCAAGAAAGAGATAATCAAGTGGTTGGATGCCGGAGTTGTTTAACCCATTGCGGATAGTCCATAGGTGAGTCTGGTGCAATGTGTACCAAAGAAGGGAGGCATGACGGTAATTCTCAATGAAAAGAATGAGCTTATCCCAACACGAACGGTCACCGGGTGCAAAGTATGCATGGACTATCGGAAGCTCAACAATGCCACGTGCAAAGATCATTTCCCCATGCCTTTTATTGATCAAATACTTGATTGTCTAGCGGGAAGATCTTTCTATTTCTTCCTTGATGGGTATTCCGGTTACAACCAAATCAATATAGCATTGGAGGACCAAGAGAAGACAACATTCACGTTCCCATATGGAACCTTTGCCTTTAGTCGGATGCAGTTTGGTTTGTGCAACGCTCCGGCCACCTTTCAACGATGCATGATGTCCATCTTCTCCGACATGGTAAGGATTTACTAGAGGTTTCCATGGACGACTTTTCGGTGGTATGTGACTCTTGTGAGCATTGTCTTGACAATCTTAGACAAGTGCTCAAGAGATGTGAGGAGACCAACCTTGTGCTTAACTAGGAGAAATGCCATTTCATGGTGGACGAAGGCATTGTCTTGGGGCACAAAATTTCAAAACATGGCATTGAGGTTGATCGGGCAAAGATTGAAATCATCTCCAAACTTCCTCCACCAACATCGGTAAAAGGTATTCGAAGCTTTCTAGGGCATGCCGGATTCTATCGGCGCTTTATCAAGGACTTCTCCAAAATTACAAATCCTATGTGCAAGATCCTTAAAAAGGACACCAAGTTTGTGTTTGATGAAAAGTGCCTCAAGGAATTGGATGAGCTAAAAGAGAAGCTCACCACAACACCCATTATTGTCAAACCGGATTGGTCTCTCCCATTCGAGCTCATGTGTGACGCCAGTGGTGTAGTAATTGGAGCAGTTTGGGGTCAATGGCACAACAAGGTTCTCCATCCTATTTATTATGCAAGCAAGACACTCAATGGTGCGCAGGTAAACTATACTGTGACAGAGAAAGAGCTTCTTACCATTGTGTATGCCTTTGAAAAATTCTGAGCTTTTTTGTTGGGGTCTAAGGTGGCGGTCTACACCGATCATGATGCTCTTTGTTATCTCATGGCGAAGAAAGACGCCAAAGCTAGACTAATCCGGTGGGTCCTCTTGTTGCAAGAATTTGACTTTGAAGTCAAGGTTCGCAAAGGCACAAAAAACCAAGTGGTGGACCATCTCTCTAGGCTTGAAGAAGACAAACGACCAAAGGAAGATCTTGATATCAATGATGCCTTTCCCAATGATCACATATTGGCATTATCTTCTTCATCTACTCCTTGGTACGCCGATATTGCCAACTATTTGGTTAGTTAGCTCATTCCGGATGACTTGGAAGCATACCAAAAGAAGAAGTTCTTGAGAGAGTGTCGGCAATACTACTTGGAAGAACCATTCTTGTTCCTTATTTGTAAGGATAAAATCATTAGGAGGTGTGTTCTAGAGGAGGAGATTATGCTAATTCTTAAAGCATGCCATGACTCACCGATTGGGGGTCATAATGGGGGTAATGGAACGGGGGAAAAGGTACTTGAATGTGGTTATTATTGGCCGTCGATTTATCATGATGCCAATCAAATTGTCAAGGCTTGTGACCAATGTCTGAGGCAAGGATCAATCTCCAAGAGGCATGAAATGCCAATGCACTTTGTGATGGAGGTCAAGATCTTTGATGTGTGGGGTATTGACTTTATGAGCCCCTTTATGAGCTCATGTGGTATGAAATATATTTTAGTAGCCGTGGACTATGTGTCCAAATGGGTTGAAGCAATTGCCTTACAAAACAAAAAGGCAAGGATTTTGACCGCGTTCTTAAAGAAAAACATATTCACACGGCTTGGAACTCCTAGAGCAATTCATAGTTATGGTGGGTCTCATTTCTGTAACAAGGCTTTCACGGGGCTTCTAGAGAAATATGGAGTCAAGCATAAAGTAGCCACACCTTATCATCCCCAATCGAGTGGCCAAGTTAAAGTTTCCAACCGGGAAATCAAGAATATTCTAGCAAAGACTGTTAATGAAAACAGGACCGACTGGGCAAGGAAGCTAGATGACGCATTTTGGGCATACCGCACGGCGTACAAGACCCATATTGACACTTCTCCTTACTGGTTACTCTTCGGCAAGGCTTGTTATCAACCTGTAGAACTGGAGCACAAAGCCATGTGGGCTCTAAAAAGGTTGAACGTGGACTGGGTTGAAACTGCAAATTTGAGGTTAACACAACTCAATGAAATGGAGGAATTCCAGATCCATGCATATGAAAGTGCAGCAGTGTACAAAGAACGGATAAAGTTTGTCCACGAAAAAAAGATCTTGAAAAAGGAGCTTAAGTCGGGTGACTTGGTTTTTCTCTTCAACTCAAGGCTCAAATTGTTTCCAGGAAAGCTCAAATCGTGGTCCAGTTCGTTCAAGGTGGTAAATGTATCCCCTTTTGGAGCTTTGGAATGAGAATCGGAGGATGGGCTCCGCACCTTCAAAGTAAATGGCCAGTGAGTCGAGCACTACTTGGGCACGGATGGAGAAAATCATGTGGTGGAACAATTGGCTCTCAAAGATGGTCCATGCCCGACCAATGAGTGAACCCAAAGAAAGGCCAACTTCGTCGTGCAGTGACGTTAAATTAAGCGCTTCATGGGAGGCAACCCATGTGTGTTAACATCCTTTTCGTCCTTAAATTTCAAATTTTGTTAAATAGATTTAATTGAGCAATTTAAAGTGTGTGTTAGAGTGCAGGTGGTTCAAAATATCACAAAACAGGTTAAAATTGCGAGTGAAAGGGAAGAAAAGAAAAGATGGGAAGTCTGCGACACATATGCAAACACATTTTAACTATGCGGACTGCATAGTAGTCGTAGACCTGGACAATTTATTTGGAAAAATGGGTGGCTGGAATGCGGCGAAGACGTGCACTTTGCTGACCGCATTTTAGTTATGTGATCGCATAGTGCAGCGCATTGTGAACGATGAGTAACCAGAGTAAGACCACCGCATAACAAGTATGTGGTCGCATAACATGTTATGCGATCACTTATCCACCGCATAGTCTCCAGGTAAGTAACCCTACCCCCTTCACATAACCCCCATCATCAACACCCCAACGCACAAACACACACACTTTACACTTAAACAAAACAAAAACAAAATAAAAAGAAAAAGAAGAAGAGAAAACGGATAATTTGAAATTGAACAAGTGAACAAGGACTACATATTTGGATTCATCCCCTTGATTGCTTCTCCTTCATCCTATTCTGGTATGTTCTCCTTTCCCGACTTCAATCCCTATTCATTTTTAGTTTTAACTTTGTTGTGTGTGTCATGTTTTGTTTGTTTTCTTTTGTTTTTGCTCGTCTTCCTATTCGTCCTTGGGTGTATCTGCTCGTAATTTGGGGGGGGGGGGGTATTCTTGAAAAACCTATTCAATCTAGCTTGTTAGGTAGAAAAATGAGGGTCTCCATTGTTGGGGTAAGAGAGAGTTGTGAGAACGGTGCATTTTGCGGCCCGCATAGTTATTTTGCGGTCCGCATCTATGTCGCATATATAACCTTAGGTGACTTGAGGGAGATGATAAAATGCGGAGGCTTTGTGATAGCATAGTTGATATGAGGACCTCAAATCCATCTCATACCTTAACAGTATAGGCCTAAAATAGCATGTTGTTTGCGTTTTATTTGCGATCGCAAAACCATCTTTGCGGTGGGTTTTGCGATCGCATAATGAGATGACCTTTCCTAGTGCATGATTCTACGATGGTTATGCGAATCGCATAATGGATATGAGATCGCATAATCCATCGCATAATTAACTTTCTTCTGCAGACAAAAATTATGCGACAGGTTTGTGGTCCGCATAGTGGTTATGCGATCGCATAGCCTGCCGCATAGTTAACTTTCTTTGTAATTTTTTTCTTTTTCTTTCTTATAATGTCTTCTATGTCACTCACATTCGCTTATTTGCAGATATGGATCCTAAGAAGTCTGTTGCTACAAAGAAAAGGGCTTCCTCCAGCCGTCAAGCACAACAAGCCAAACGTTCACAACAAGAACCGTCTCAATCTATTGATGAACGTCCCTCCCAGTATGATGAGGAGGAGACTTTGCCCACAAGTGATCTCTAGGCTGAGGCAGGATGGAAACACATGGATGATTTCCAGCTTTGGTTTGAGCTCCCTGGTTCAAGAACTCTATATAAAGAAGAGCTCACGAAGTGGAAAATCCTCGCAGAGAAACAACTAAGTCTGAACGGTCTACAGGAGCAGTACCCTCGCAAATAAGAGAACATCTGATCTAGAAAATGGGAGTGCTTCACTGAGCTACCTGATGAATTTAATGAGACACTGGTGCGGGAGTTCTATGAATCCTACGGGGTCTCCATAAAACCTAACCATAAGCGCAATAAAATATTCTGCGAGACTGTCTTGGTTCGGGGGAAGTAGGTACTTTGTGACCGGGCAGCTATTAATGATCAATATTTTTTAGACGGGCGTCTGGGCACAGCGGATTATGAGGCCTAATTGGCCAACAGAGATGGTGAGCGTGCTTGGGTTGCATTAGTGATCGCCAAGAGGACCCCAGCTTGGATTAACCCTCAGCATAAAATTTACAAGGAAGATCTTACACGAGAGGGTCGGTTCTAGATCAGTTTTGTCACCTCCCGTTTAATACCATCCCGGAATGAAACAGATATAAGAATTGAGAAAGCTCTTCTTATTGCTTGCATTATGACTGGTATCACGATCGATGTGAGTGACATTATCTTCCGAGATTTAGGGGTCCGGGAAAATCAGACCACCATGTCACTACCCTTCTCATGCTTGATCACAACCCTCTGTCAGGCTGTGAAAGTCCCTACAATGCCACACATTGACAAGATGGAGAAAGCGCTGAAGGATATCGACATCACGCGCATTAGCGATGCGGTACCACAGGTAGATGCTACTCCCTCAGAGGTTCATATCAAGATTCCCACTGAGACAGACATCTCAGACTCCCAGACTCTTGTTGCACCTCAGGCCACATTGGCACCCAGTGCTACTCCACAACCTGCCTCTCAAGCCACTAGTGGCCAGCCTTCTGCTTCCCTGCCAGTTCTTTTGAGGCTCGGTCTCCGAGCTCAGCATACCAACACTAAGGTAGACCAGCTTCTGAAGGACCTCACTACACTCATAAGGCAGGAATTTATCCCTATCCAGTCCTCAGTGACGGTCCTACAGCAGCAACACACATCTTATGATGGTCGCCTGCACTCGCTTGAGGTACGGATTGAAAAGATAGAGCGAGGTGAGGTTGGAGGCTTGCCAATGCTCCGTGATGATGTTGCCACACTGAAGACTGAGCTCCACAAGATGAAAAATCTAGAGTTTGATCTATCCTCTCTCATGCCCAAGGAAGGAGAGCAGGGAGCAGGCACGTCCGTAGCTGGATTAGGCCTTGATTTCTCCTCTTTGATGATAGCTCTCGCAACTCAGAATATCGGGGCCTCCCAGACTCCACCTCCCCCTGTGATAGTTGACATACCTTCTGGGGAAGATTCCACACACTCTGCAGAGTCCGAGGGTGGGGAGACTGACGAGGTGGAGACTGACAAGAATGAGACTGACGAGGAGTCATGGTCTGAGGAAGAGGAAGGCCCTAAGGAGAAGGGAAAGCAGGTGGCTGCCCCCACAGCTGCAGAGGAGGCACAAGAGGCAGATGTGCGGAGGGCGATAGAGTATTCACTAGCAGATATGGATATTCAGGCCATATCATTGACCATTCCGCCATCAGCAGGCGAAGCTAGCAGTCACAGGCACCAGTACTTGTGTCAGGACAGCTGGAGATCCCTCCTCCATCAGTGGAGGTCACTCCCCAGGCTGCAACCTCCTCGGCCCCAGCTCCAGCAGTAGAGGGTGATCCCACAATCACTCAGTCGGCTTCCGACTCCCATAGTGCTTAGTGCGCCTCAGGGAGCCCCTAAACTCTGTCTTACATTCTTATGAACTGGGGACAATGCATGCTT
Source organism: Nicotiana undulata (assembly GCA_005239495.1). Classification (NCBI taxonomy): domain Eukaryota; kingdom Viridiplantae; phylum Streptophyta; class Magnoliopsida; order Solanales; family Solanaceae; genus Nicotiana; species Nicotiana undulata. The sequence continues at coordinate 15,184 of MDKH01225876.1, forward strand.
TTCAGTTGGGGGTGGGATAGCCTTGTACTAACTGTTTACTTTTTGAAATCCATTAACTCTTGTGCATTTTGCTTATGTTATATAAATCTTCGAAGTTATTGTTAAACTTTTGTATATACTGTGTTGTTTATCGTTAACTTGTGTTGTCTTTGTACATATGTTATCTGGGTATATAAAGAAACAACAAGTAGATAGTTGTATGCATGTTCATCCTTAGTAATTAGCAATGAATCCCCCTTGGTTTTTCTTCGTCGGGTTCTTTTCCAAGGGTGTAATAGAAGAACCATGGCAGTAGGACGAACGTATTGACCGATTTGGTGTAATTGTCTAGTCTCAAGCATGTGTGTCTGTAAATAACCTATACTCTTCCGTTAATATAAAAAACAATATATATATATATATATATATATTGTGTTGTATAGGCAATCAACTGTGTGAACATGAGGCTCGCTCTTTGACTTTATGCTTACTTAGAATTATACATGTAAATATGATGAAAGCTTCGAGTTGCCAAGTGTTGACTCGAGGGGTAAAACTATGTTAAGTCAAACAGTTCGTGTTCCGTGTGTGTTAGCTTTTGTATAAATAATTCTTGTGTTTACTTCTGTCGTCTAGAACTTGCCCGGTTGGTCTTTCGATGCTAATGATAAGTACATTTGGTTGGAGAAATGACCTTAGGCAGTCTTTGTGATATTGGAAAACCCAGTTAGCCTTTCAAGCTACCCATTGTGTACATGTTATCATTGTTACCCCATTTGAGCCTTTAACCATTTTTGTTGGTCACCTCATTACAAACCTTTCCTTTTTTGTAAAATAATTCCCTCTTTTGAATCCGTCCTTCCTTGAACATTGAGAATGAGGCTAAAAGCCTAAGTTGGGGTGTGGTGTCAAGTAGGAAATTGATAAGGGTGTACATTGAGTGTAGGATCTCATACCTCAAAGTGTTCACATGAAATTATTCAAGCTCCAAAAGAAAAAGTATAAAAAAAAGAGAAAAAGAAAAGAAAAAGAGATATATGTATCTATATAAATATGGGAGCCTGAAGAGATTTAGTGAGATGTTTAAGGTGGTTCTATGTTGGTAAATAGATGCAAATAAGGCTATGTGGTTTAAAAAGAAAAAAAGTCAACAGGAAAGAAAAATGTGAGTAGTGTTCAAGGAGGGTGTAGTCACTTGTATCCCAAATGTTTATCCGACCCTTCCTTAAACCTACATTACAAGCTTAAAAAGTCCTTATGGGATCTCCAACCGAATGTTCTTGAATGGGCGACGAATAAAAATAAGGGAAAGCTTATGGTATGATGTGTTGTAACACTTGAAACTCTTTGTGAGAGTGAGTGTCTTTGTGAATATGTCCCTTTTGGTTGTCATTGTAAATATTTTGAGTTTGGTACCTTCTTTATGGTGAGGGCACATGAGCTACGAGGTTTAACAGAAGTTGAGTTCTTGAAGTCGGATGCAAGTGCACTCAGCTGAGAGTAACATTTTGTCAAGTTGGTCGAGGCTCAAAGTTCACAAGTTGACTAGTTTCTTTGTAAATAACACTGTTGGTTCGGGAAGGGTGAATAAACGAAATTGCATGCTTGTAATACTGACGATTAACACCGGCCAAGGTCACTATTGTTTCATGTTGTTTTAGTTGGAGTCTAGATTAGGATAGAGTCGTTTTAGTTTCTTGAGGACAAGCAAGAGTTTAAGTTGGGGGTGTTGATGTGCCGGAGAATTTCGGCACATTTAATACCAAATTGCTTCAATTTTAGCTCGTTTTAAATGCAATTATCTTTTATACTTATGTAATTTCTATGTTTTGCAGGATACAAGGCATGAGGACACAATAGCATGGAAATGGAATCAAAAAGCAGAAAAAAGATAAGAAAAAGGAATATGCTATCGCAGATGTCAAAATGCGGTCCACAAATCCAACATGCGGACCGCAAACTGCTCATGGGAATCGCAGAATCCAACAGACTACTTGGCCAATTTTAAGTGCAAGAATGCGGTCCATTATGCGATTGCATAACAGGTTTGCGAGCCGCATAATAGATTGCAAACCTCATGTGCCAAATACTATGATCAGAAATGCGACGACATTATGTTGTCGCATATCAACAATGCGGACCGCATAACATGAATGCGATGACTGCCTGGGAACTAGGGTTTTAAATATGCGATGGGCGTGTCAATAATGCGGACCGCATGTGTGTTATGCGACAGAAATGCGGTCGCATATTTGACCTGGAAGGGCATTTTTGTTCGATTTTGATCCCGAGTTTTAGCCCACTAAAATAGATTTATTGGGGTTTTGTGGGTCATTCTTGTCTAGTTTTGAGCTACATTCCAAGCCTTTAATATTCTCATATTTTGGAAGCTTTAGGAGTGAAGATTCTTGCACTTTTGTAAGCTTTATGACATTTATTAATCTTATCTTCTTGTATTTTAGCATGAGTAGCTAGCTTTAAATACTAAGGTTGTGGACCCTAAATGGGTGTTATGTTAATGGGTGTTTAACATTGAATATATATATATATATAATGGTTGGTTGATATATATTTATTTCTCATTCTTCATTTATTTTTAGTGGTTGCAAACATTAGCAAGTGCCATTAAATTCTTTCTTTACTTGGAAAAGTGAGTTAGGATTGGTAGAAGTAAATATCAAAGAATCAAGGTTTTAAACTTTGTTCGATAGAATCGCTTATGAATAAGTGGGTTTTGTTTGGCATTAATTCATTACTCTTAATTTCAACCCTTTTACATTTGAAAAAATCATAAAGAGGAAATACTACCCAACTATTGGAAAATATTGGGTAGTCATTTGGAAATCATTTGCATATCTAAAGGACCCTCTATTAGTACTATATCATATTAACACCGATAGAATTACACTTCATTGAAGGGGACACAACCTTGGTTTAGTTAATCAAATTAATTACAACGTTAATCAATCATACTCGTTACTATTTCACTAAATTACTACACAATCAATTACAATACTTTGGTTACTCTAATGGAATATAAATACGATTTAAGTTAAGATTCACACTACCCAAGTAAACTTTTCATGCCTATTCCCTGTGGGATTCGATCCCAACCTTGTTGGGTTACTATATTTGACATCGATCGCTTTACACCATTTTAAGGTGTAATTTGAGCGTATCAACCATAAAACATAATAATTGCTTTCATATTTTCTAGTAAGGTTATGCTCTAATATGTACTACTATCCATTGCATCCTACTTCCAACATCCTCTCAAGTCACATTTATTACTAACATGTACTCTATAATTATACCCTAATCGAAAATCGTCGTCTCTAGAACCTTGGATTTTTATTGCCTGTCGCTTGGGTATTCGATACGTCTGGAATTCGATAGGAAGAGAAGGTTACATATCGCTCTAAGCTTCATGGCATGATCTAGAGTAGAAAGAAATGAGACAATCCTGGATGTCTTAGTAGTTAACAGTTTATATGAGTGGCCGGCACACACATATAAAGGAAACTCCACTGGACACGGCTTCATAGACTCCCTGAGACTCTTGAACCTAGGGCTATGATACCAAGCTTTGTCACACCCCGAACCTGGGCCTGGACGTAACACGGCATTCGGTGCCTGACTACATGTGACCGAGCGAACCAACTGGCTGGCTGAATCAACATGTGATATCAAAACATACTGAATGCGAAAGATAAACTAACACATGCTGATATACTAAAAGTCTGGATGATATAATTCAAAGCGCGAAAATATTAATACAATTCTGAAATATATTTATAGCCAATATGGCTTAATATGAAAAGCCTGCGACTCTGTCTAACTGTTAATCTAGTCTATGAAGCCTCTAATGAAGTACTGAAAACACTGACTGTTTTATCTGAATATTAAATTGCGGCCTCAGGCCCAATATATATGTTCACAAACTGCGGTCTCGGGCCCAAGTATACGTATACATAACTACGACCTCAAGTCCAAAAATACATAAAGCATAAACTACGGCCTCAGGCCCAAAGATACATTAACTACGACCTCAGGCCCAAAGATGCATAAACTGCGACCTCAAGCTCAAAGATGCATAAAGCATAAACTGCAGCCTCAGGCCCAAATAAAGGTGTTCAACATCCAGGAACTGAGAATCATACTGAAATACATGATGCTGAAATATTGAACCATACTGAGTTACATGATACTTTAATGATGAATAGAGATAGACTGAGACATGTATTCATGAACTGATTATGAAAATTTAAAATTCCACTATTTATGACATGTTGAGTAATCTAGACTGAGACTCATGGGAATCAAACCCATGTCTATATTTATACGCATTGATTTCACAACGTTCAGAATGAAAGTCATTAACGAGTTACGAAGCTGGAGATTAGAAGTTCTGCAACTATTCAAGAAACTAGGGTTAACTATATTTCTGAAGCAATTAGTAACGTCGTAAAAGTAACGTATTGTAGGGAGAATCAATAACATTCCCAAACATAGAGAGTTAGCCTCACATACCTTAATTTCCTACTGTTGAGCATATTTTAACATTCGCCACCCCTTTCAACTTTAATCTATAGCAATACAAGTCAAAGGGATTCCATATTAGCATTTATACTCATGTTTTGATCACTTAATCATTTTATCAAACACTTGGTGGCATAAAGCTTTATAGCCCTTATTAATGGTATTTCTTTACCCAAAAACTCATTCTCTTGTTTATAGATAAATTTTAAAGTCTCAAATGGTTATAATAAACATTATTCTTTGTCACCCATATGGTAAACAATACCCTTATCAAACAATCAACACACCAAACCTATAACTAGTCATGCCTTTCTATCAAACCCATCAACTCAAATCTCATGAACTTGGGTCTATAATCATTAAACATATGCTAGAAACAATTAGAGGGTGATGATATTACCTTTTTGAAGTTCAATCCCCTTGAATTCGAGTTCTAGGGTTCCTTCGCTCAACAATGATGTCTCAATCGAATATCTAATGATATGGAGGGCAAACCCATGTTAATAAGGAGTTGGGGAATTAAAATTAACTTAAAATCACCATTAGAACTTACCTTGGGTGATGGAGGGACCTTTGAGGAGTTAGGTGTTTGAGAGCTTCCCTTTCTAGAGCAAGTTTTTATGTTTTGGGGATGTGGGGGATGAAGTAGTGCTTTAAAATGACCCCCTACGGGCGCCCCCGCACACCTGAAGGCCCCAACCGCGCACCTGACCGCACTAAATGGCCAGAACTCTGCCGCATTAGCGCGGCCGCGCTACTGGGCGAGCATATTGCGAATTGTTCTGTAAAAAGGGCATAACTGTTTGCACAGAGATCCGTTCGAGCTCCATAATATATCGTTGGAAAACTATTTCAAAGGCCTACAACTTTTATAATTTAGGTTTACCTGAATTAGCTACATATTTTTATCAAACTCTTCGGGAAGACGGACTTTCTGCAAACTTAGTCGATTTTGTCGAATCTTATGCACCTCACTTTCCACCTTGATTTTGAAACAACTATTTTCACCCATAATCATCCTGATAGAACTTCATATGTCCAAAATATAACCTTACTACTCCTTTAACTCATTAATGTCTAAGCCGAATGTACGAGGTTTTACATTTTCTCCCCCTTGGGATCATTCGTCCTCGAATGATTGTCTAACTTCTGATAACTCCGGACCTTAAACAGGTATGGTGGAAACATGAACTTTCATAAACATATGCATATTAAACTGAATGAATACATGACTACGGAACCGTTGAGATACTGATCGGAATGACTACTGCATTGACTGAATATTGGTCTGCCATGGATACATGAACACTAAACTAACATGGATATATGGATATTTTAGCTGGCACCAATATTTGAGTATTGAACTAACATCAATATTAGAGTAATAAGCTGGCATGAATATTTAAGTATTGGACTGACATGAGTATCTGAGTATTGAACTGACATGAGTATCTAAGTATTGAACTGACATGAGTATCTGAGTACTGAACTGACATGAGTATCTTAGTGCTGAACTTACATGAGTATTTGAGTACTGGAAACTTGAATGTTATAACATGACACGTGAAATGTTGGTCGTACCACTGCTAATTCTGGTGAAACAACACTAGGGTTTCTGCTGCTCGACTTTCACTTACTGATAATTCGGACACTTGGCCATAAAGTTTGCGACATTCTTTTTCATGCCGTTCAACAAATAAAAATCCTTGGTCATGATGCATATTTGGGGAACCTGGATGGAAAGAATACCTGGAATTATGGGCTTCTAACATGATCTTCCCTCTTTAAGTCAATCTATGTTTGGAACACATAATTGCATCTCCCTCTTATTCAAAAGCCATTGTCTTATACTGGTGAATCTCCTCTCTCAACTGCAATACATAGGGATCATCAAATTGTTTCTCCTCCTCTTAGGCTACTAAGGGGGAACAAGTCATATTCTAGACAACAACTCTACTATCTTGGGAGTACGCAAATTGAACTCCTAACTAGGCCCAGCGGTGAATTTCTTTCAGCAGAGTTCTCTTATCTACCTTAATCATGAATTATACTTCCCACACTTGATTATCTTCTTAAGCACTTCCTGAAAAAACTTATAGTATTATTGTGAACCAAGTCTTTGACATGTACTCTAAACTTTAGATTCCCGTGCAATGGCACTACCCTCATAACACATAAATAGGCATGATTTTATAGCTTTTTTGTCATCACTTTATCATCAATAACTAAGCTCACTGGTCATTCTACTCACTTTGTGTTTTCTTACACATGCTAGACATAATCCCTATGTTAATTACACAATTTTTCCTCATTACCAAACTGATTTTCTTTTTCATATCCAATGCTAATTATTCGAGTTTCATCTGGACTTACTGATGATTTTCGCATCACCTCTTAGACTACAGGTCTTGTACTTGCGGATCCTTCCTATTTTTATTTTTTTTTGAAAACTAAATCATTCGCATAATGTAAAGCTAATTTATTCAAAACTATCATACACAATCTTAATAATTTAACTCTTTTTACACTGTCAATCTTGGAGAAACCACATTGTGATAATTCCTAAAGGTTATTCTACAATAGTTTGATCTCTTATTGCTAGCTTATTGTTTTCCCATTGTCACTATACTTCGAACTTAACTTAAACTCTTTGGGTTCTAACACACGTTTGGTATTTCACATTGTCATCCACTCACTAGAGTTAACCTGGCTAAGTAAATCAAATTGTACCTCTACTAGCTCTGTTGAAAGTGCTAATTCACTGTATCTACTCAAACATACTTACTATTCTTTTACTAACCACCTGCTAGCGTCATGTGTTCATGTTCTGCTTTGATAACTAACGTGAAGCATAAGGTTATTTCCCACTGCCCTCACCATCCAACCCTATTCTACGGTCGCATACTTATCTTCTTCCTTTTTTTTAACTATGTACATGGATCACACTTAGAGAAAGTTCATCTGTCTTAAACGAAATTGGAATATCTAACCCCAAATTTTCTATACACTTCAAAATCAGTTTAGACTGTAAACCTCCGGCCTAAAGACATAGTCACATCATTTGAAGGGGGAACTGACATATTTTTATCTCACACTAATATCCACTACTTATACAAATTCACTAACATAGTACTTTCTAGTTCTGATATGAATAAATCTAAATAGCTTAAAACCTTTCCCTGAAATTCAATATCGGCTGCTCCTTGTTCTCATTTGGTACATCGTGTCTTCTTGGTCATATACATGGGTTGTACGAGATCACATCTTTAGCAATAACAAACATTTCTCACTCCTAGGTATTTTACCCTTAGGCTCTTATTTGTCCAAAACTATAGTGATCAATTCTATGCACGTTGTGGTTGGATTCTTAACTTGATACACCGTGGGGTCTGACATACGGATACACTGCCATACACATCTCATAAATCACTTCATGCAACATCCGGTGAGTCTTGGGTCTAAATCCCTAAAACTTGCGAAGATTTTGCTATAATCACTTTTACTTACATTTTCTTTGAGCATCCATATGCATAATTGCATACTCACAAGTCTCCTAAAATTTTGGTACACTGAAATTTTGAGATCTGGTAACTGAATTACTGATAACTAGCATCTTGAATAACAATAAACTTGCTAATTGAAAGATTGTATAATTGGTAATTGAGTTAAGCTAATAACCATAAAACGTAATAACTTCTTTCGTATTTTCTAGTAAGGTTATGCTCTGATATGTACTACTATACATTACATCCTACTTCCAACATCCTCCCAAGTCTCATTTATTACTAACATGTACTCCATAATTATACCCTAATCGAAAATTGTCCTCTCTAGAACCTTTGTCACGACCCAAACTAGAGGATCATGACTAGCACACGGGCCATATTTGCCGAGCACCAACGTACATTTTATCTAACCTTCTTATTATCTTTATGGGATGACGAGATAAATATAAATGGTAGATATGGATCATGAACATACATCACATGGGATGACAAGATTGCTAAGAAACTACATAAAATGTACGAGCTACAACGCTGCCACTAAAGACTATACAACAAAAATTATCCAACAAGGCATACCAAACTATACATGAGTTGACACATGTCTATGAGCCTCTAAAGGAGCATAAGTAATGCAACATAGCCAGAACAGGGCTCCGACATACCCATAACATCTATGACAAAAAAGCATACCAAGACCCTGGCAAGTCCGGAGAAGGGATCTCGCCTATAACCGTTGAACTGAAAAGCCTATTGTGGTGGGGGAGCTGCGTCTACCTATCTATCAGGAACTGTAGCACGACATGCAGCATCTAAAAATAAAATGACGTCAGTACGAATAAAGTACTGAGTATGTAAGGCAGGAAAGCATAAATAAGAACAGTAATGTAAAGAGAGATGTAGGAGATACAACATGTAGCATCTGAGTGCTTCTAAGAGACAGTAACATAAAATGCATGATACATATATACACATAATCTTTTTAAAACATCCGCTTCTGTGGGCATCATCAGCATCATATCATACCCAGCCTCAAAGAGGACTCGGTAAATCTAACTGATTAGTGGTTGCACAATAGGTGCCATACCCGGCCGACTATAGTGCGGCTCGGTAGAGTAAAATAGCTACATATATATATATAATGCATGTAGGACTCATTGGAATCATATTCTGAACCTTTCGATATTCTCCGTACATGTTATTAGGATTAACTCTTCATGAAGAATCTTATAATAATCAGGAAGTACCAACAACATTGATAACATAAGAATAAGAGAAGCAACCTCAACATCAATTGTTCCATAAGAAGGGAAACAATGTAAGTACTGCTAGCTTCTAAGAGTAGAGTATCTTTGGAAGCTCGTTCATTGCATTATGTACAATCGGAGTCATGCAAAAGAAGGAAAGGAATAGCCTAACATACCTTGTATATGCTGCCCCAACCTCAAGCTATGCAAATGTCACAACTCCTTAATCTACAATAAGAGAAACGACACTATTGTTATCGTTTAAGCGTCATAACTATTATGTATCGACCACAACCTATTTTACGATGAAAATGACAGATCCTACCCTCTTTATATGAATTCACACAAGTCAAAACAATCACCTAACATCCCAAACAACATCAATAATAATCATATTTAGCCTCCTAAAATAGTCCACCACACAACCTAATCACTTCACACATAAGACGACCACCGTAGTCGTGTCAAACGACCCGGAAATGTTACAAACGAACGACCAGATCACAACCCTACATATATATGGTGTTTCTCCACACCCTTCCTACTCTAATACTCCACAAAACAGTATTAAAACACGCAGCCCAACAGCAATATAAAACAGTCCGCTACAAGTCAAATAACTCAAACTCACGGCTTCCGATCACCGTCCCGTGAGTTCTAATTATTAGGAAACATATTTATTAAACTTACTTGATATCTAAAACTTTAAATACAGATATTATACGTTTAATAACTATGAAGTAACTTCCAAAACTCTGACTACAAAGAAAAAGAAGAGGCAGTATAATGACACTTACGTCGTAGGGATCGTTTTGATGTTATTGCTTCTCGATTTCATGCCCGGGATGATATTCTTCTTTGAAACCCTAGTAGATAGCTTGAGTTTATGTTTATGGGTGTTATATGGTCGTTTTATGCTTAATAATGAAGAGAAATCCGACCTAATGTTTGTATATATCAAGTTTGGAAAAGTCAAAGAGGTGCTAGCTTGGCACCCTAGGATTTGTCGATATTCCGACGCTTATATCTTTTTATACTAATTTTGTATGAATGAACGGTTAAGAATGTTGGAAACTACATTCCAAGACCTTCAATTTGGTATATAATAGGTCCCAGTAAGACCTCATATAATACATGAAATGTATGTCTCAAAAGGCTCTAGTGATCCACCTACTTGTCATTTATGATGTCTGCAGTCTCGCGAAATTGCAAATATCTCTCTATTCCTATGTTGTATCGATGAAAGGTTTAATGCGTTGGAAACTAGACTCATACATATTCAGTTTGGTAGGTAGATAATACCCTAATTTCAAGTATATCAGGAGAAAATGTCAGTTACATTTGACCTAATGTTAAGCACATTATGAGTAAAACCTGTGAAGACCTTTGCCAACTTTTGTTCCACCACTTGCTTGACTTCAAAACGTAGAACACAACTATCATACGATAAAAATTAACTCATATAATAACCTCCTTATCATGTAATGAACCATAGTCTCACCCCTAAAGTACATGTTATAACATTCCAAACTTGTCGACTTTCGACGAAACTTATTTTCTTTAATTGGTTTAGCTTCTAAGCTTTCCAACCCTCTTGGTACTCGTTATTCATGATCTTAAATATTTGTAACCTCCAACATAACATGATTAACTTACTTTATATTCCATCAAATAGAATCTTATTTCTGAGCTTACATCAATTGACTTACGATGTACTCTCACGTACGAAAACATGGGGTGTAACATCATTCCCCCCTTTGGAACATTCGTCCTCGAATGTTGACTAATGCACTTTTCCATATCTTAAGAAATAACTCTTACGAATAATTTAATATTTTCTTTGCAATCTTGGGAGTTGTTCGGTGAATAAATCCAAAAGCTATAACATTCCCCCCTTTAGGCCTCTTTCTCACACCACGACTTGTGGTCGAACTCCATTCAATGTCGTAACTATTTCTACCTTCTTTCATGCAACTTAGACAATTCTAACCTTGAATGTGTGCCAATGCGACTCTTATCTCCTTTTTTATTTCTTGTTAGCTTTTAACCTATCTTTAGGATTCACTTGGTGAACATATATTGTACTATGACAAGCTGTCCCTCTTGGCATCTATAGGTGTACTAAAGTTCTTTGTTTGGTATTTTGTTAAACTTACAACTATTGCTATATCTTGTTTCATAGCCTCCGTTCTATGCTTATGGATTTACCACTACTAGGTAGATCATACTATACCATAGCTCTACTTCGGTTTATTATTATGGAGAATTTCCACCCAACTCCAGGTTTTTCTCTCCCTGTTTATCCTATCTGTATAAATCTAAGACATTTAATGCTTCCTTATTACCGTCCATCTTAATAATGATAGCATAATCGCATCTCATACTTTGTAACTTTCATCCATTCATTGTTGATTCACCTTAATATTGATCTATAATCTACCACTAATAATTTAAAATCACTTATGTAATATACCGTCACTAGGGCTTACGTCTCATCGGGGAACATCTGAAGTGATTTTCCTGATCCACTTAGGGACGATACTATAGTGCAATAGTTGTATTTCATAGCATCCCAATGTGATTCATCCTATGGGGGTATTCTACTCCCGTGTAGTTCATGACATCCTTGTTCTCAAAATTATTACTCAATCAAAGGTCTAAACGTCATCCTCTTATCATTTATAATAATTACACCCTTACTTTACTACCATGGTAGCATTCTATCTCTTCTAAATACTCCTAGTTTTAA